>CAUYON010030128.1:0-43818 GCA_963573935.1 Arctocebus calabarensis
AAATGTCTTAACACAATAACTAAGAAAATGCCATGAAGGCTATCTTAACCAGTTTGATGAAAATATTTCAGATTGTATATGAAACCAGCACATTGTACCCCATGATTGCATTAATGTACACAGCTATGATTTAATAAAAAAAAAAATACAACATTTTTGGAAGGAAGTATGGAGAATCCTCAAAGAACTCAAATTAGACATCCCATCTGATCCTGCAATCCCCTTACTAGGCATCTACCCAGAAGAAAAGAATCATTTTATTTTAAGGACATTTGCACTAGACTGTTTATTGCAGCTCAATTTACAATTGCCAAAATGTGCAAACAACCTAAATGCCCACCAAACCAGGAATGGATTAACAAGCTGTGGTATGTGTATACCATGGAATACTACTTAGCCACTAAAAAAGTTGGAGACTTTACATCCTTTGTATTAACCTGGATGGAAGTGGAAAACATTCTTCTTAGTAAAGCATCACAAGAATGGAGAAGCAAGAATCCAATGTACTCAATTCTAATACAAAATAGATGATCTAATACAAGGGGTGGGGGAAAGGAGAAAGAGGGAGTGGGGGGAGGGTGGAGAGAGGTGGGTGAGAGATCACAGTGTATGGCACACCCCTGGAGGCAGGTCAAAGTTACAAGAGGGACTTTACCTAACAACTGCAACCAGTGTAGCCTAATTCTTTGTACTCTCAATGAATCCCAAACAATAAAAAAAAAGTTACATTCAAAGAACTAAAAAAAAAAAATTTCAATAAGATCTGTCCTTAATTTTATTGTTTTAATCTCATATAATGAATGCTGCTTTCCCATAGGAAATAATACTAAAACAATAATTGCAACTACTATTTATTAAGACTTAAAAATGTATACCAGATATTGTGATAAATTCTTTGAATTAGGTACTATTAATTTTACTTTTTAAAAAATGGAAAGGTAGTTTACTTAAGATAAAACAATGATAAGTCATTTTAGCTTTTCTCCCCACCTGACCTCACTACCTCAGATAATAAAATTGATTTATCATTTCCTGGTTTAAGGTCCTCAACTCTGGGCTTTCTCTAGCAAAGTCAAGCACAGTCTTAGAGAAAAGACGTTTTCTCCCCTTGTCCTTGGAGAAGTTTTAAGAATTCCACTTGGTCCACCAGTGAATGGCCCAAGTGATCTGTTTATTTCAAATAATAGCAATGGAGATGAACTTTAGAACAACATACTAATATCCCTCTTTTGGACACTTTTGGAGAATATTGAAATTCACTAGAAGGAAAATACAGCTCCCTACAGAATATTTCATTGGATAGTAAAATTCTTGAGCTGTTTGCTTTAAGCTGATGATCTGTGGCAGTGTGTATACATTATTTTTATACTCTATGGTAAAATATAGCAATAATAGTTCAGGGATTAAGAAACAGTCATAGATTGTCAAATATTACTGTCTTTAATGAAATGAGCACCTCATTAGACAATGATGGGAAATTAATGACTTAAGCAATAAGCCCCAATCCTCTACACCCTGTACAGAAAAAAATGGCAGGAATGTCTCCCTTCTCTTATGTCTAGAGGAAAGAGGTAGAAGCTAAAGAAAAGCCTAAGCTTTAGCCGGGCATTGTCACCGGCGCCAGCTACTCGGGAAGCTGAGGCAAGAGAATCGCTTAAGGTCAAGAGTTTAGAAGTTGCTGTGAGCTGTGACGCCATTGCACTCTACTGAGGGCAACATAGTGAGACCCTGTCTCAGAAAAAAAAGCCTAAGCTTGTTAGGGAGAACACTGTTGTTATACCAAGTGCTGGATTCTAGGTCCATGTGGTTGAATATGAAGGATCCCCAAGCTTTGAAGTTGTCAGTGCAGCATAGTGTACTGGGTTGCCAGTGGAAATGCATGGCATCAAAAGAACAATTCCAAGCCCTAAACCTGAGATTCCTTATTAGAAAGCCCTAATTTAAATAGTGGGCACAACGTTGCTGGTCCATTACTCCCCTCCCAGCAGGCAAAAGATATTCCCTTGAAAGGAACTGCTTGAGAAGCTGTATCACTTTCAGTCATTTTGTCGCAATGTGAATTCTACCCAGGATGTCATCAAGAGGCTCATATGTCAACACTGTCAATTATCTGAAATTCTACTTTCCACTTAGTTCAGGAAAACCTAGCAAAGGAACTATATCATGCTTATTTTTCTTCACCAACCACTGTGCAAAAGTATATGATTCATTCATTATTCTTTGTCATAAAATATATAAAAGCAAAAAATGGTCTCCAAAGTTTTGTCTGCCCTCAATTTTTTTCTTCTCATTTACTGAGAGAAAACTATCATTGTCAGATTGGTGACTTTCTTCACTGCCTTTGTAACAAACTAGTACCCTGTAAAAAGGCATAGCAGTAGCCTCAAGTGTGGAGTTTTCCAGGTGTGTCCCTTCTGGCTGAAGTCTTAGGACTTTGGTTCAGAGAATTGGTTGGATGCACTCATTCTCTTGGTCAGAGAATTCTGTTGGGTGCACTCAAATGCTTTGTCTCTATCCCTAGCTTTTTGGATGGTGACACAGGTGTACAATCTGTTTGTTGGGTTTGGCACCTTTCTGAGATGCTGCCTCTGACTGTAGGCTTCTGGGTCATTTCACCTGGTCCTGAACACACCCCTTGGACCCCTCCTTGTATGGAAAGAAGGTCCTGAATTCAAGGCAATATCTGATGACAGAAGTGGGTAAGAGGCATACCAAGAGTTAGGGAACAATGTTCCCTGCTGTCTACAAGATACCGTCAGGAAGGGTAGATGAGAGGCACACTTAATAGATAACTTATTGTGAATTCTGGGAAGATGGCTGACTAGTAGCAACCCTTGGCAGAGGCTCCTGGCCAGAAGGAGAAAAACTGGACAGAATCAGACTCTATGAAGCCAAAGGTGAGGAGTTGAGCCAAGAAAGAAGTTCCGCAAGCTGTGACTCCAAGGAAGAGCATTCAAGAAAACAAATTACAGGTACAAAGCCTATTGTCTAGAGCAATGGTTCTCAACCTTCCCAATGCCATGACCCTTTAATACAGTTCCTGTGGGTCATGACCCACAGGTTGAGAACCCCTGGTCTAGTGGAAGGGAGACCCCTCCCTCAAGTGGGAAGCCCGCAGCAGGCTGTCTGCTAATGAGCAGGGAAGAAAAGACCTCTCATTTTACCTCACTGGAGAGAGGCGCTAAACACTGTGTCTCTTTTTCCAGGGAGGTCCCACTTGTGAACCTAGATACCACCCCACCAGTCATAAAATCGAACAAATATTTTCTCCCACAATTCTGAACTCTCAGTCTACCTTCCCCACTCTCATGGTGGTCTGAAGTTCTGCTGACTACAGAGCACAGAGTGTATGGTCTTTTCCTGAGAAATCTGGGCATAGTAGGGACCTCCAAACATCAGGATGGAATCTGAGACTAGTGGGGAAGAAAGAGGGTATGGGAAGAAAGGGACACTTAGCAAGAGGGGAAGCAGTCCTCTGGTATTGACTTTGCCTGGCCGGTGGTGCTGACCTTCATTTCAGGCTGTGTCTGGTGGGAGGGGGTGCAGAACCCCCAGCTCTGAGAGTGCCAGCAAGCAAGAGTGTGGTTACCCAGTGTGGACTGAGTTTTGTGGGCAGGGCTGGTTCCCTGCTCCAACTGGGCTGGGTAGCAGAGGCTTGCCGGGTGTGGACTGAGACTGGAGGCTAAGGCTGTGGTTCCCTGACTCCAACAGAGCCAGCAAGCAGAGGCTTGCTAAGTATGGACTGAGACTGGAGGGTGGGGGTGTGGTCCCTGGCTCCAACTGGGCTGCCGAGCAGATAAGTGGATGCCAGTGTGGACTGAGTCTGGGAGGTGGCAGTGTGGACCCCTGGCTCTAAACTGAGCTGTTGGAGACCCTTGGATCCCTCTTTGTTGAACAGAGTTTGTACTACCTGCGACAATTTGATAGGAACCTGCGTCTGGGGATGTCCACCGGGGGAAACTCTGAGGTTGACCTTCAAATTCTATAGCAGAAAAGAACTGAATGGTGGGGGCATGGTGCCACAGCTGTCTATCTCTTCATAGCTGAGATTTAAACCTAATACTGTGGCTTCTTAGGATAGGGTAGAGGTTGGCTGATTTCAAAACAGAGCCAGCTTATGCTACTTACCAAGTAGGTCCCCAGAGTCTCTGGCCAAAGAGACTGAAAGGAGCCTTTGTAAGGTTGTAGGGGATAAGCCATGATTACAAAGCCTAGCACTTTGGTAAGCCTTAGTGCTGATTAACTCTACTACCTGGGAACCCCAATTCAATCTCACCCTACCAGTTCTAATCACCAAATGGTGGAAGATAAACATTGGATGGAACCAATGGAAGAACTCTGGAAACATGAATAACCAGAGTAGATCAACCCCCCCCACCCCCAAGGAATGACCAAGGAGATACAACTGAAAATACCATGCATAGACAAATGGCTGAAATGTCAGACACAGAAATCAGAATATGAATGGCAAATAAGATGAATAGAATGGAAGAAAAGTTAGAAATTGGAATCCAAAGAGTAGTTCTAAAGTTGTCTCAAGAAATTAATGAATTCAAAGACCAAGTCATCAAAGATATGGACATAATAAGAAAAGAGATAGCAGAACTCAAGGAAATGAAAAAAGTAGTTGAGGAGTTCTGAAATACAGTAAAATCCCCCAGTAATGGAGTTGACCTGACAGAAGAAAGGATCTCTGAAATTGAAGACAAAGCTTTTGAAGGTTCCAAAATGCTCCAAGAGGTAGACAAATGGAGAGCAAAAACTGACCATTCCCTGAGTTGTGGGATCACTCCAAAAGATCAAACATTTGTCTTATAGAAATTCCTGAAGAAGAGGAGGATGGTTCTAAAGGTACAGATGCTCTACTTCAAGAGATTTTGGAGGAGAATTTCCCAAGCATTGCAAGAGATACAGAAATTCAGATAGTAGACAGTTTCTGAACCCCAGCAAGACTCAATACAAATAAAACATCTGTTAAACACATTGTGATTAACATTGCCAAAGTTAAGATGAAGAAGAAAATTCTGCAAGCAACCATATGTAAGAAAAGCATCACCTGCAAAAGGAGAAATATCAGAATGACTGCAGATCTCTCAGCTGAAACTTTTCAAGCCAGAAAAGGATGGTCATTTACCTTCAGTCTCCTAAAACAAAACAACTTTCAGCCCAGGCTCCTATATCCAGCTAAACTGAGTTTCATTTGTGATGAAGTCTTATACTTTAATGACATATACATGTTGAAGAAATTTGCCAGAACTAAACCAGCTCTGCAGGATAGTCTCAGAACCATTCTCCACAATGACTAGAGCAGTGCTTTACCTCCAATGGAAACTCACCCAGAAAGTTTTGAACAGAATCCAACTTCCACAGTGGTGAAAGGATTAAAAATGTCAACTGGACATTCGAAAAACATGATACCCAAAACACAACCAGGCTTATCAATTCTCTCAATTAATGTGAATGGTTTAAATTGTCCTCAAAAGAGGCACTGGTTGGCTAACTAGATACATAAACTCAGACCAGATATCTGCTGCATACAATAATTTCATCTTACTTTAAAGGATACAAATAGACTCAGGGTGAAGGGATAGACATCTGTAATACAGGCAAATGGAAATCAGAAAAAAGCAGGGGTTGCAATTTTATTTGCAGATACAATTGGCTTTAAGCCAACAAAGATTAAGAAAGATATGGATGGTCACTACATATTTGTCAAGGGAAGAGATTTTGATAATTAACATTTATGCACCCTACCAGAATGCCCTTCAATTTATAAAGCAAACCCTAATGGATACGAACAACTTGATATCTTCCTGTGCTATAATAGGTGGAGATTTTAACACCCCCACCTTTTTTTTTTTTTTTTGAGACAGAGTCTTACCTGGTCACCTTTGGTAGAATGCCATGCTGTCATAGCTCACAGCAACCTCAAACTCTTAGGCTCAAGTGATTCTCTTGCCTCAGCCTCCCGAGTAGCTGGGACTACAGGCACCTGCCACAATGCCCAACTATTTTTCAAGATGAGGTCTCTCTCTGGCTCAGGCTGGTTTTGAACCCATGAACTAAACAATCCACTTGCCTCAGCCTCCCAAATGCTAAGATTACAGGTGTGAGCCACTGCAC
This sequence comes from Arctocebus calabarensis, assembly GCA_963573935.1. NCBI lineage: Eukaryota > Metazoa > Chordata > Mammalia > Primates > Lorisidae > Arctocebus > Arctocebus calabarensis. The sequence goes on from CAUYON010030128.1 coordinate 6,124, forward strand.
CTAGCCTTTTAACATCCCTTTGACAGTTTTGGGATAGATCTTCCAAGAAGAAACTAAACAAAAATATTAGACTTAAACCTGACCCTAGAACAAATGTAACAAAACACTTATATTTACAGAATGTAAATTCCCCTCTACAGAACATTTCACCCTAATAAAACTGAATATACATTCTTCTCATCAGCCCACGGATCATCCTCCAAAACTGATCTTATCTTAGGACACAAGTTTAGCCTCAGCAAATTTAAAAGAATAAAATTATTCCTTGTGTCTTCTCAGACCACCATGGAATAAACATTGAACTCAAAAGCAACAGGAATCTTCACACTCAGACAAAGTCATGGAAACTAAATAATCTTCAGCTGAATGATAGCTGGGTCAAAGAGGAGATTAAGAAGAAAATCACCAAATTTTTGGAACAAAATGATAATGAAGACACAAATTATCAAAACCTCTGGGGTTCTGCAAAGGCAGTCCTAAGAGGGAAATTTATAGCATTGGAAGCCTTCATTAAGAAAACAGAAAAAGAGGAAGGCAACAACTTAATGGGTCATCTCAAGCAACTGAAAAAGGAAGACCAATCCAACCCCAAACCCAGCAGAAGAAAAGAAATAACTAAAATTAGAGCAGAATTAAATGAAATTGAAAACAGAAGAATCATTCAGAAGATTAATGAAACAAAAAGTTGTTTTTTTGAACAGATTAATAAAATTGAAAAACCTTTGGCTAACCTAACCAGAAACACAAAAGTAAAATCTCTAATATCATCTACCAGAAATGATAAAGGAGAAATAACAATAAACACCTCAGAAATTCAAAAAATCCTCAATGATTAATTACTACAACAATCTCTGTTCCCAGAAATATGAAAATCTGAAGGAAATGGACCAATACCTGGAAGCACACCACCTTCCTAGATTCAACCAGAAAGAATTAGAAATCTTGAACAGACCTATATAAATCACTGAAATAGCATCAAGTATACAAAATTTCCCCAGAAAGAAAAGTCTGGGACCAGATAGCTTCACATCTGAATTCTATCAAACCTTTCAAGAGGAACTAGTCCCTATATCATACAACATTTTTCCAAAGCATAGAAAAAGAAGTAATACTTCCCAACACATTCTATGAAGCAACTATCACCTGGATACTCAAACCAGGAAAGAATCCAACAAAGAAAGAAAATTGTAGATCAATATCATTAATGAATATTGATGCAAAAATATTCAATAAGATCTTAGCAAACAGAATTCAACAACACAATAAAAAAATTATACACTACAATCAAGTTGGTTTTATTCCAGGATTACAGGGTTGGTTCAACATATGCAATTCTAAAAATATAATACATCACATCAATCAAGTAAAAAACAAAGACCATACGATTCTCTCAACTGATGCAGAAAAAGCCTTTGAGAATGTCTAGCATCCTTTCATGAGCAGAACACTTAAGAAAATAGGCATAGAAGGGACATTTCTTAAACGTATAGAGGCCATCTACAGCAAACCCACAGCCAATATCATATTGAATGGTGTAAAATTGAAAACATTTACACTCAGATCATGAACGAGGCAAGGATGCCCACTGTCTTCACTGCTATTCAGCATAGTAATGGAAGTCTTAGCCATCATAATCAGGCAAGAGAAGGTGATCAAGGGTATCTAAATAGGGTCAGAGGAGATCAAGCTCTCACTCTTTGCTGATGATATGATCCTATACCTGGAAAATCCCAGGACTCAACTTCAAAACTCTTAAAAGTGGTCAAGGAATATAGAAGTATCTCTGGATACAAAATAAATACTTACAAATCAGTATCTTTTTTATATGCCAACAATAGTCAAGCTGAAATTATAAAGAACTCTATTCCTTTTACAGTAGTGCCAAAGAAGATGAAATATCTGGGAATTTTTCTAACAAAGGATGTGAAAGATCTCTATAAAGAGAACTATGAGGGCGGTGCCTGTGGCTCATTGAGCAGGGCACCAGTCCCATACACTGAAAGCAGCGGATTCAAACCCAGCCTTGGCCGAACTGCAAAACAGAAAAATAGCCTGGCGTTGTGGCGGGTGCCTGTAGTCCCAGCTACTCGGGAGGCTGAGGCAAGAGAATCGCCTAAGCCCAGGAGTTGGAGGTTGCTGTGAGCTGTGGGATGCCACGGCACTCTACCGAGGGCGATAAAGTGAGATTCTGTCTCTACAAAGAGAGAGAGAGAGAGAGAGAGAACTATGAATCTCTGAGAAAAGAAATAGCTGAATAGTTTAACAAATGGAAAAACATACCATGCTCATAGCTGGGAAGAATCAACATTGTTAAAATGTCCATACGACCCAAAGGAATCCATAGATTTAATGCAATCACTATTAAAGCAGCATTGTCATACTATAAAGAGCTTGAAAAAATAGTACTTCATTTTATATGGAATCAGAAAAAGCCTCAAATAGCAAATACATTACTCAGAAATAAAAACAAATCGGGAGGTATCATGTTACTGGACTTAAGGTTATACTGCAAATCTATAGGGATCAAGACAGCATGGTATTGGCACAAAAACAAAGAGGTATAGATTTATTGAACAGAATAGAGAAGCAAGAGATGAACCCAGCTACTTATTGTCATTTGATCTTTGATAAGCCTATCAAAAATGTTCAGTAGGGGAAAGACTCCCTATTTAACAAATGTTGCTGGGTGAACTGGCTGGCGACCTGTAGAAGACTAAAACTGGACCCCCCACCTTTCACCATTAACAAAAATTGATTCTCACTGCATAAAAGATTTAAACTTAAGACATGAAAATATAAAAATATTAGAAGAGAGTGCAGGGAAAACACTTGAAGAAATGGGTCTGGGGCTTGGTGCTCATAGCACAATGGTTATGGTGCCAGCCACGTACACCAATGCTGGTGGGTTTGAGCCTGGCCATGGCCAGCTAAACAACAATGACAACTGCAACAAAAAATAGCCAGGCACTGTGGCGGGCTTCTGTAGTCCCAGCTACTTGGGAGGCTGAGGCCAGAGAATAGCTTAAGCCCAAGAGTTGGACATTGCTGTGAACTGTGATGACACAGCACTCTACTGAGGGTGACACAGTGAGACTCTGTCTCAAAAAAAAAAACAAAAAGGAAAAAAGAAAAAGAAATCGACCTGGGAGAATATTTTATGAAGAGGACCCCCAGCCAGGCAATTGAAGCAATGCCAAAAATACATTGCTAGGATCTGATCAAACTAAAAACTTTTGCATAGCCTAGAACACAGTAAGTAAAGCAAACAGACAACCTTCAGAATGGGAAAAGATTTTTGCAGCTTATGCTTCCGACAAAGGTCTGATAAGTAGAATCCACAGAGAACTCAAACTAATCAATAAGAAAAGAACAAATAACCTCATTTCCATTTGGACAAAAGACTTGAACAGAAACTTCTCTGAAGAAGACAGGTGCATGGATTCCAAACACATGAAAAAATGCTCATCTTTTTTAATCATCAGAGAAATGCAAATCAAAACCACTTTGAGATATCATCTATCTTCAGTAAGATTAGCCCACATCACAAAATCCCAAAACTACAGATGTTGGTGTGGAGAGAAGGGAACACTTCTCCACTGCTGGTGGGAATGCAAGCTAATATGACATTTTTGGAAAGAAGTTTGGAGAACACTCAAGGAACTATTCAATCCTGTAATTCCTCTACTAGGTATATACCCAGGTAATCATTTTACAACAAAGACATTTGCACCAGAATGTTACTGCAGCCCAATGCATAATTGCAAGAGATGGAGAGAGCCCAAGTGCCCATCAACTCATGAATGGATTAACAAATTGTGGTATATGTACACTATGGAAGATTAACAAATTTTGGTATCTGTACACCGTGGAATACTATTCAGCCATAAAAAAGATGGAGACTTCATATCTTTTATGTTTACCTGGATGGAGCTGGGAACATATTTTTTGTGGTAAAGTATCTCAAGCATGGAAAAAACTACACTCTATACTACTATGAAATTAATACATAATCACCTACAGATTCATATGAATGGTAAAATATAACTATAGTCCAGAAAGTAGAAGGGAAGAGGAGAGAGAAGGGGGAGGTGGGAGGAGGGAGGGTATTTGGGGAGACCTCACCTAATGTGCATGATGCAATGGTACATTTCAAAACTATTAAGAAAAGAGTATAATTGTCTTACCATAACAAATAAGTAATTGAAGTGATGGATGTGTTAATCAGTTCAATGTCAGCATTTCACACTGTATTTCAAATCAGTACACTGAACTCCATAAATGCATCAATGTACACAGTTATTATTTAATAAAATAAAAAACAAAACAAAAAGGTAACTTTTTATTTAGGTAATATGATTCACAGAACACTATAGGATAGCTGTGAAGATCACTCAACAGATATTTACTATGCATCTGCTTGTATACCATTTTTTAAAAAAACTGTGTTGTATCCACATTATTATTGGACATGGTTGGGAGAGAATATGTTCTGTTTAGTCCAACATTTGGTTAGCATATGCTATATGAAGTATATTAGTGAAATTGATTAAAGTTTGCTTAATTCTAAAGTCACACTTGATTTTTTTATTTTCAGTTTTGTAACCTAATGTTTTAATATGCCCTATATATAGCCAGTGTTAAAGCTGAAATTAACCATTTGGATTTTTGTTTGTTGTATTGGTTAGACAGTAAGTTACAGAATATTGAACATGCTTTAATTTTGGATAATTCAGAAGGCACATTTTGGGCTTAGCCTCAGGACAGATCAAATGAGTCTGTAGACGCATTGGAATATTGATCCATTATTCATATGTAAGAGGACTTATGGTAACCCAGTATTGGATAGGAAGTAAATGTATCTATCTGGTAACAGGATTGCAATAAATAGAATGATGAAGTTTTCTAAACTTTAACTTTATTTGGGGGTGGAAAGCACAAGATCCAATACAACTCGAACAGTTCCACACATGTATTGAGCACCTGCTATATGTAAAGGGCACTATTGACAGAGCTCACAGTAGGCCTTTAGGGGCCAGATGATTACTGTTTATAAGACAAGTATCCAAGTAAGCAGGGTGCAAAGCAGTAGCATTTGAGGGTGGGAGGAGGACACCTACCAAATTCACAAATTCATTCAGCCTATTCACAAATTCCTATTGTGAATTTGATAGCCTGAAGGAAGGAAAACTTCAGAAGGATGGGAGCAATTACAAATTTATTTGTTAGCAAGGATGTAATCTTATTCTGGTCCTCATGAAGCAAACATCACTGTACAATGTCGTACATTTATATTCAGTGACTAATGTCCTCCATTTGTTTCTCAAGTTCTTAGCCATCTTGGAAAATCACATAGTGATTGAGTGTTCTTGAGCCTTGTTCATTGAGTATCTTGTGTAGCCTGTGGCGTGTTGACAAGTTTGGGAGACCAAGGTGAGGGGAGAGAGGTGGAAGCTTTCCATGGATTTACTGTTTCCTACCTACATAGCAAGTCCAGAGTGGTCCTGATTCTAGCTCTGCCTATGATCTTGGGAAGGTCATCTATGAATTATAAACTGGTAATATTAAAACAGTCTGCCTGTAGCTGTTGCTTAAGTGAGAGGTGAATGTAGAACAAAGAATCAAAAAGCAGTCCCCTGAGTTGATAGGTTGCTTTTCTTTGGGTGTTTTACCCAAGTTTTAATTGTTCTTCCTTGGCTTTGCCAATATCCTTGCCAACAAGGAAAAGGGAAAGGGTGGAGGTTTCCTCATTCCATTTAGCATTTAGTGTATCACATCTACTAGTGCATTAGAGCTGCTTCATTCTTCCTAGCCCATCTCCTGGAATAACTAAGCAAAAGTTAACTCATGCCTAGTGTCTCTCTCTTGCATAATCCTTGCAGCAAAAGATAGAGTTTTCACATCCAGTCTGTACTCTCAAAAAACCCCCAAAAACCTTCCGGGCCATTCAGCTGATCAAGGTTGGGTTATTCCACTAACAATTTCAATTTAAATATTTTGCTAGTCCAACCCTAAACATGTATTTATGTTTGTTGATACCTCTAAATTTCTTTTTGTATTTTTTAACCTTCCCCACCTCAAAGTTAGTATTCTAGTATAATACTGTTTTTTCACAAAGTGTATTTTCTTGGTATAGTGAGTTTAAATTATTTTAAAATATATTATGTTGAAAAGTAATTGCACCAGACCAATCTTGCTACATTTTCATGGAATAAAGTCATGAATTGTTTTTCAGTTGTCATGGACCCCAAGGTTGAAGGTCACATAACTTGAGCATGCCCCGATGGACGAAATATGTGACCATGGGTGGAACCTAAGTGCTTGCACTGAGGATTGAGGACTGAATTAGGAGGGGGACACTGCCTGGCAGGAGGCAGGATCCAATCAAATTAAGTCAGATCCTACAACAGTCAGATCCAGTCAGATCCTACAACATGTCATTGCAATGTCCTCATTCCTCTCTGACAATAAAGCCAGCCCAAACCCCTTGTTCAGGAACACACTGCTTTGGGTACTGTCCCTTGAGTGTTCTTTACTTGTGCCAAGTAATAACCCCCCTTTCTTATAATCGACTTGGCTTATCGTTGATTAGCCTGATACCTGCCAAGTGAATGAATCCCATCATTTGGGAGGGAACAAAAAGTACTTGAGTGTTTTTCCCTGGGAAAATTTATTTGTAGAAGGAAGGTGTATGTTATATATGAAAACATCTGCTATGCAGGTAATAGGGTACCAGGGTTGTCAAAGATTTGAGATTGAACTAGCAGAGTGAAAGTGATTTACCTGAGGTTGGCTCACTCTCCCTGCTACCTTCTCCTCCCATGATCTGCTCATGTCATCTCCCTGTCTATGTGTATGTCTATGACAAAACTTTAAAATTTTCATGTGCCATTAATTATAGCCAATGATTCATTTAATTCAATAAGGTCCTGAAGAAAACAAGTTAGACACAGAGACATGAAGCTCTTCCAGCTGACAAAGAAATGAAGGAACTTTCTATGACCTTACAGACACCGGGTTGAATGCAGTTTCCCATGACATCCAATTAGCATGTTTGAGATTAATGACTACATTCCACAGAAGATAACTTTAAAGTTTTGCAGTCTTGATGTCTTAAGGGTACATATTATAAAGAATCTAGAAAGGACAAATTTCTTTTGGTTACAAAATACTAAGTAGGATAGTTATAAGATATGGAGCTGGTATTAATCTACCCAACAGACTATGTCTGACAGGTGGTTTGGATTTCTATGCTTATGAATGTTCTCAGCCTTTATCTTTATCTTAGAAGTTCTGATGATGATTATTAGAATATTGTCTCCATGCCTCACATGTAAAAACTACCATTGATTTTAGCAACTGTTTGTAAAATAGTCCAAAGATGGAAGCAAGTTTCTGAAATTCGGAAAGTTTTTGTCCTAGTTATTTCTTTACATTGTTTTTGTAACCTTGAATGTGTCATCTAATTCCTCATTCTTATTTGAGAAACCAGAAGCTGTGCTTCACAGGGGTTTTCTGAAGACTCAATACTTGTAAATTACATTGAGAAATGAAGTGTTAGACATATGATGAAGCATAAATGGATGAATGCTTATTTTAGAACTCAATCACATATGGTCATTGTCTTAGACCATTAAGGCTGTTATAATTAAAACCCCATAAACTGGGTACCTTATTTATTTATTTATTTATTTATTTATTTATTTATTTTATTGTTGGGGATTCATTGAGGGTACCAGAAACCAGGTTACACTGATTGCATTTGTTAGGTAAAGTCCCTCTTACAATTGTGTTTTGCCCCTAAAAGGTGTGGCACACACCAAGACCACACCTCCCTCTCTCTGTTCTTCCTTTCCCACCTCTCCCTCTTAAGGGAGAAAGAAAGAATGGGTACCTTATTAATAGAAATTTATTTCTCATAGTCTGAATGGCTGGAAAGCCCAAGGTCAATTCACCAGCACTTTCAGTGTCTTGCTTGCTTTGTGGTTCATAGACGGCACCTTCTGCTGTCTGCTGTGTCTTCATATGGTGGAAGGGGCAAGGAGTCTCTCTTAGACCTCTTTTACAAGGGCATTAATCTCATTCATGACAGCCCTGACCTCATGACCCAATCACTTCTCAAACACCCCTCCTAATACCATCACTTTTGAGGTTAATGTTTCAACATATAGGCGTCAGAAGGATACAAACGTTAGACCATAATAGTCCTTATTTTACAACCTGATTTTCCAATTTTCTCTGGGTCACTTCTTCCTTCATTGTGAACAAAGTTTTATGCCAGGTTTCTAAAATCCTTATTTTCCAAATTAAAGAATCAAAATTATGTGTAGTTGCTTTAAAGGCTAAAAAAAAAGTATTTATTTTGTGCACTGAATCTTATATGATTTAATAAGAGATATTCTTCTTAGATATGTAGGTCCGAAAATTATTCGCCACAGAAGAATTTATCTCCTACTAATCCATCCTTTTGCCAAAATCCTTCACAGTTTTTCAATGTTCTAGGATCAAACATGGTAAGGTGCTTCCAGCTAAGTTTGATTTTTCATCCTAAAATACTCTGGAGTTGCTCTTGATGTCTAATTTCTCTCTGGTGTTAATTCTAGTCTCTATGGTATTTGGCACCTGTGAGTATCCCATTTTCCCTCCCTGAATCCTATCTGAGACCTTCTCATTTGCCCTGATCTCCCCACCCCAAGTTGATCTCCTCTTTTGAGTCCCTACTCTATTCCTTCATCCATCCTCCTCTCATCTATCTTTGGTTTCCAGAATGGACTAGGAGATTCAATATGGGTGCAATTCTGTTTTCTACTTCTATACATCTTCCCTATTTCTGAACCTACCCATAGTTGGTGGGTGTTGTAGCTGAATCACTTGAATTCATCCTGTAATATCGGGAATAATGTTTAATATTTACCTAATGGGAATCTTTCAGTCAAGTTGTTTGTAATTGCCAAAGGATAAGCAAAAGATAAGACTGATTGTTTTTTTAAACAGCTATCCCCTATGAAATTAATGTGTAAATTTAAATTTTGAAGAGGCCACAAAATTGCTTGTGTTAATTAGTAGCATGAATTTCCTCCTTAGTAGTGTCTTTAAGTGGGTAAGAAACAAACAATGCCCACACAATGAAACTTTTAGTATAATTAAAATGTAGACATATAGCCTTGAAAAGAGCTAGTGCTATTTTGGCAGAGAGTTGTAAGCTTAAACCTGAACATCCCTTAAGCCATTTGCTTATTTATGAAAGTAATTCTTCATGAATATACCGTTTCTTAAATACGTGATTTCATTCACTTAGGTGTCTTGCATTTTCTGAAGGCTAAAACAGACCATGACAGGTGACAAATTAATAAAATGATAAGTCTACAGGTGATAAGCAGGGGGCTGAGATATTATGAGTCAGAGGAACAGCACTCTGAAGGAAAGGATTAGTAAACACAGACAGAAGAGCTTCGAGAATGGAAAGGAGACCAGTGCGATGGTCCGCAGAGAAGGAGGAAAGGAACGAAGAGAAGAGAAACTGAGGAAGGGGCCAGAGGCCAGATCAAGCAAGGTCTAGTATCCCACAAAAGGAGTTTAGGTGTTATTTAAAGGACAATGAGAAGGCTTTGAGAAATCTGAGGCAGAACAATGATAGTATCTGATTATATTTCCATGGCGGGGGGGAATGAAGAAAGGTTGATTGCTAGAAGAAATAAGAGTTTGCCAGCACTTGAAAAAACTTATAGTCATAAGTTACCATAATATATTGTATATTTTAAAATAGCTAGAAGAGAAAAATTTCAATGTGTCTAGCATAAAGAAAAAACAAATATTTAAAGTGATGGATGTCCTGATTATAATGATTTGATCTTTACAAATTATATGAAATATTAAATTATTATATGTACTCCCCAAAGTATATACATCAATTATGTATCAATATAAAAATTAAAATTAAAAGCAGAAGGAAAAAAGAACAGTTAAGAAGATGGAGTCACAGTGACTTGGGCCAGGGTGTCAGCAGTGGGCATGGAGAGAACTGTATGGTTTTAAGATAATTTGGAAATTTAACTTACAGAAGTCAGTGATGGGTGGGGTGTGGGGTGAAGTAAGTGATGAATTAAGGACAAAGCCCATGACCTTTGATTGATATATACCAACCCTCAAGATTATGTTTGCTTTTACTAAAAACTAAGTCTTTCAAATCCTAGAGAGACTAACACAAGAAATATAGGAAAAAATGCATTCATAGCTTTAATAAAATGTTGCAAATCTTGCTTAACATTCTGAACATTTGGTTTTACAGTAGCTTTTGGACAAAAGCAATAAAATTATATTGTGTACTAATTTTTTATGCACAGAAAGTGGTACAACTCCCTGGGAAATATGAATTTTTCTTTGACCAGTGCCCTGTAACTGCTTTAAGTGTAATTACACATTTTTCATTAAAGATCAATTTTACAAAATCGTTTTTATGACCTAAGGCTGCCTTCTTAATAATTGGGTGAGCTAATTTATTAGGGTGTGCATGCGTTGGTCTTGGTGTCATTCTTGCATGGGTTTATATTTGGAACCTGCTCCATGTAGATCCGGGAAGGACTCTCTGGCTTCATATTATCCCCCTTATACCAACCCAGTGAGCCCTCTTTTGTTTCTCTGTGTATACAGTTGTAGAGAAAGCCCACAATAACCTGTTCTTAAAACAGCTCGGTAGGCAAATGAGGATATTTCCCATTTAGTTCTAGGGAAGATGCCCCTCAGAACATAATTAAATCTGATCTCTCTCACTTGAAGCAGCATGAATAATTCATGGAGTTTAGCATAATGAGGTTTGGCTTTGGGAAATTTTTAGTTGATGTGCAAAGGTTATTATTATTATTATTTTTATGTGTGTATGTCATTAAAGGATAAGATCCTACGGAGTTGTCTTCTATGCCAGATTTAGGTGCCATGGAGGTTTCAGGAAGGGAGTGCGGGGTTGTGGGCTGTCACTTTATGTGGAGGAAAATGTACTTGTATACACACTTAATTCAAGATGCTTCTTTGAACTTGCATCTTCTCAGTATCTTGTCTCCATTAAATAAATGTGAGCAAGATGGGTGACTTCACCGAATGGGTGGAATCTAGAATTAAGGGGTGCATCCCAAAGCTTGGACTCTTTTTGCTATGTAGGCCATTAGGAGAAACAGGGCAATTGGTATTTAGTCCTCTGGTCATATTCTGAGCCAAGAGTCCACAGGGAATAGCCAGCAGAGTGGCCTTAAAGAGGCTGTATGTGGGCATGGACCCCACTGTCTATTTCCCATAAACCAAGAGTCTGGATTCTTCAATCTCTTTCTATAAGAAATATAGGTCTTTTTTTTTTTTCAAGAAGGTCAACAGGGCAACGTTTTATATGCTAAGTATGAAAATGTTAATTCATGGCTCTTGCATGCAAAAAAAGGTTGCAATTTAAGTAAGAGATAAGACAGATGCCTTATGAGAATCTCACCAGCAAGATAGCAGTCTGTAGTGAGTGAGCCAGTGCAAAGTTGATGCTCTCAGGAGGAAGGGATCACTCACTTGGTATTGATTGGAGTGTGTAGGGAAGGCTCTTTGGCAATGGTACTTTGGATAGGTTTTGAGTGATATAGGGATCCTGATGGATAATGAGAAAAGGAGAGTGTGTTTTAAGCAGCCATGATAAGAATGGCCACAACCTCTTGGATAATAGTGAAGACATCAGTTTCATGGCAGATGGGATTTGTACTCCACAGATAAGTTTGGGGCCAAGATATGGAGGACTTGAACACTGGGGTGAGGCTTCTGGGCTGAAGGCAGCGGGGTGCTTGGCTTCTTGGTATGGAGAGCAGCATGATCCAACTGGGTTTTAGAAAGATTAACTCAGGAGCAAGCTTGTAGTGAATTTGTATCTAAGATCATAGGCCAGTGATTTTCAGTTGGTGTGCCGTGGCACACTGGTGTGCTATGAGAGGGTCTAAGGTGTGCCTCAAAAAATCTTGAAGATCATTAATTAAATTATTTTCGAAAGAAGTTCAAAGCACAGTAAGCATATTCTTCTCTTTACTCTTTTTTTGGATCAACATGTGCCTCGGAAGTTTAACAGTAGTTTCAAGTGTGCTGTGCGATAAAAAATGGTTAAAAAACACTTCTGTAGGCCATTGTCCTTGTCTATTGGAGAGGTTGAAAGGACTTTGGGGGGAATGCAGGCACAGGCAGGATATTAAGGAGAAACAGGTAGTTCTTGGTGACTGGCTGTCAGTGAGGGAAAGAGAGAGGGCACGATGAAGGTTTTAGTTCATGCCCTTTCATCCTCTAGTCTATTTTGCATGTGGTCCTACATTCTTCTCCTTAGTCTTCTGGTAAAATCCAATTGACCCCCAAGATGTTAGAGCCTTATATTTTACTCTTAGGAGGACTTACATATATTTTTAAACATCTAAACCAGTTGGCAGGCATGAATATTAATTCATTGATTGTGAATTATGGCTTATCAGGAGCAGCATAGGTCAGCAGCAGAGATATGTCCACATACTTATGTAGAGGCCCTCCCACAACCCTCACACCCATCACCCCCAGGCTGTAGATGATACTGGTACACGGCCTTTTAGGAACCATTCCACATAGCAGTAGGTGAGTAATGGTAGCCCAGTGAAGCTTCATCTGTATTTATAGCTGCACCCCATCATTTGCATCACTACCTGAGCTCCACCTCCTCTCAGAAAACCCCCTCCTCTAAACCTTCTCCCAGGCCATGGAAAAATTGTCTTCCATGAAACTGGTCTCTGGTGCCAAATGTGGGAAATCACTGTCCGAACACACTGTCTGAACACTTCCCGCTGTCACTGTCTGAACACTTCCCACTTTGTGGCCAGAGTGGAGGCTGTCCAGGACAGTATATTGAGCACACTGCACATACACCCAGGGCAGAGGCCACCCCTGATGGCTCTCAGGTCGCCCTGGCATGCGTGCAGGAAGGACAGACAGAGAGGAGGCTGGTGGCTTAGGCTTGGGTTTTACCAATAAAGAGCCTCATTTCCTTAGGAACATGGACTCTCTCCATGGGTAACAAGGAAGGCGACGTTCATTATAAAATTTTGAAGCAGGAGAACTGAAATTCTCCAGTGTACATTTTAGAAACATAACACATCTGAAATGGGTGTGGAATTAGAGGGGAAGGGAATTGAAAGCATAGAAACCAGTACTAAGTCACCACCATGCCAAAATGTGAATTTTTTCAGGATTTTCCTGTCTGTTGTGTTTGTAGGAGTGCAATTGAACATTGAAAATGACAGAACTTTTCTGTGTTTGCATTATACTTTAATAAGATATGAGGTTAATTTTGCATGTTAATGAATCAGCAAATTAAAATTCTGTGCTTTTGTGATCTGGCAGAATTTCATCTCCTTATATTTTTTTCTTTGCCAAAAAAATATCTTGCTTTCCTTCTTGCAGATGTTGAGTTGGAATCACATAAAAATAGGGTGAAACATTATTTACTGTGAAGCGCTAATGAGATGGGCCTCTGGTGCTTTGAAGCAGTTGGTTTATTCATCCAATCAACTCAATTACATTCAGGAAGGAAGTTAAGAGCTGGAGGAACTGGGCTCACCTTCACAGATGGCAATAAACATACAGGTTCTCGAGCTCTGGTCAGATGTGGTGCAAGAATTGTTATTTGTTTGGCTTGTTAAAAAGAGATTATTTTTTCCTGTCCAGCACCTGCCTTATATTGTCATAATTCCTGGGAGTGCCTGGGTGCACCTTGAGTTTAATCAGGGCGAAGCGCATACAGTAGCTTTTAAAGCAGGAGTTTGGGTGAAAGGTTCTGGGAACTGTGTTCTTAGGTGAAGGGGAGGAAGAAGCCATCACCTCTCTGTTTTGTTTGTTTTCACTCAGCAGATCTCTGGTTTTGTGGTAGCAGAGTTACAGCTTTTGGATTAGTCCTGACAGAGAGGGAAGGAAGCAGCTCAGTTTGGACACACACATGTGCTGGTTAGGAAATGGAACTTTATTATTATTGGCTGAGGCATCAACTACTAGCCGTGGTTTATTGATAAGTGGCTTATTGATAAGTTGGAGATACTAAGTATAAAAGAAATCTCATGTGGGGTCTTTAGTCTAGCCAAGGATGGGCAACCTTTTTTCTGTAAAGGGCCAGATAGTAGACATTTTAGGATTTGTAGAACATATTGTCCCTGTCTTGAGTCTCTTGCTTCAGCCATTGTAGTGAGGAAGGTAGCCACAGACACTACGCAAACAGACAAGTGTCAGTAAAACTTTATTTACTAAGTAGGTGGTGGCAATCTTTGGCCTATAAGCTTCAGTTTGCTGACTGCTGGTCTAGGCAATAACTAGCATTAGAGAAATAGATGGAGACGATCGCACTATTGGATAATGATGTTACTCTTCCCACGCCTAGCTTTGCATGTTTGTCTGTGAGCACTTTCTCACAATACAACAGAAAATTATAGCACCTTACAAACACTACAGTTTGTTTTATTTAAGAACTCAGTGTCATCCCAAGGTGAATAAAAGAAGTGCCAAAGCCATTTAGTATTTGCCAGCAAGTTTCATATTTGTTGATGGGCTAGATGAATGGGTCATGGGGCAGTGGGTGATCACATAAAAGGTGACATCCTCATAAGCATGAAAGCCTTGTATTTCTTATTCTCCCGAAGCAGACTGGTTCTTTTTTTGTATGACTGAGAACACTTGAGTTTCTCTGTTCTTATCCCATTGACTTCTCAGCTGCAGTTTTATCATTGCCCAGAGATTATGACATTACTCTTCAAACTTTCTATTTTCTTTTTGATTATTTTATAGGTCTTTTGTGCACCTGCCCACATTTTCCCAGGGTCATCTATCTCTTGCTCCAGCTCTGCAGGGCTGTGAGTGAATTCCACCAGGTAGCACCTTGGCCCCTACCCTCCTATCAGCCTTCTTACCCCTCACCTGGGGCTTTCTGGTGGAACTGCAGTGGGCAATCAGGATTATCCCTCCTCAACACACATGTGGTGGGCTTCTAACAAAGGAGAGTGGGAGCCAGGGGATAAATTATTCACCTTTCTCCCCTATGTGGCATGTTGCTCATGTGACTTCTCAGGAGCACAGCCTGGCAAATCAAGCAGGCATCACGTTTGGATGTGGCCATTCTAATGACCCAACAATATAGCATATCGGCCCTGGGTCCTCCTGTGCTTCACGCACTTGTCCCCTTTCCTGCTTTCTGGGACTACACTGTCTAATGGAATGCTGGCACACAGATGCTCTGACCTGGGTTCTTCTTTCTGGGAACCCAGGCTAAGTGTCTGCTCTGGGAAGGAGTAGCTTACACACCAAAGGAATTGCAGGGCCTAAAGGCACACATGCAGGAGGGGAACTTGTGGGTGTCTGACCAGGGTGGGGTGTGTGGAAGCCAAAGTGGAGGGAAGCAGCCCCTCAGCTGGATGACTCAGCAGTCTGATGGCACGAAGGTTCCCAGCACTCACAGTGGGTGGGAAGGATGACTGTGGTATTCCAATTGTGAAGGCTTCCTTCCTTGTGGCTGACCAGGGCACTGCTGGTAGAGTGTGAAGGCTTAGGGTGTGTGGGTGGAGCTGTGTGGGGCATAACAGTTGCAAGCACGGTGGAGTGCTTAGGGCAGGCGTCCTCAAACTTTTTAAACAAGGGGCCAATTCACTGTCCCTCAGACCGTTGGAGGGCTAAACTATAGTTTTTAAAAAAAAAAACCATGAATACATTCCTATGCATACCACACATATCTTATTTGGAAGTAAAAAACAAAACAGGAACAAATACAATTCACACCAACGCATGTGGCCCGCGGGCCATAGTTTGAGGACCCCTGGCTTAGGGCTTCTGCTAACTGCAATGTAAGTCTTAAAAAACAAAGAAATCAATAGCAGGACCACCAACTTCCAACTCATGACATGCTTCGAAAGCAGACGACCTCTATGACAGACCTGGCAGGGGCTGTCTTCTCCTGCAGCTTTAGGGAAGGCTGTGTGGAGTTGTGAGGCTCTAACTGTAAGGGTAGCAGCTGCAAAAGAGGCTGAATGAACAGCCTTAGCAGGTCTCCTGTATAAGAATCAAGGCTTCATGAGAAACAAATGGGGCCCCGAGACTTGGGATGGGGGCATTTGGTGGATGTGCCCAAGAACATTAAATTCCCAGCTTTCTCTGAAGTCTCATGGCGGGGCAGAAGAAGCCCCCTTCCTCTTCCTCTTGGCTGATAACTGTACGATGACCTCCTCTGGGGAAGATCCTGTCAAGGTGATGCTGGTTCTTTGGATCTGGCCCTTTCATCTCTTACTACTTCCAGGCTGATGTATAAAGTGAGTTTATTCACATGTTTTTTATTTGCATGCGTTCCCTGGCCTCCTTCTTCGTTTTGAGACAATGATAAGAGAGCTACTTTTCTTCCTGATGAGTTTCCAGGAGCAGCCCTGAGTTTCTTAGGTCTTGTTGAAAAGATGCAAACTTCGTTACCTTGATGAAGACAAAAGAAGTTGTGCTTAACCTCTCTTGGAAGGTCTTCAATTGCTCTCAGGTTCAATCCTGAGAGGTAATCAGAAAATTCCACCGGAGTAGAAATAGAGCTCTACAAATGCACTCAGCTGAGAACTATGACCATGTAATTGTTTTCATCTTTTTTTGACAGTAATCCCTGAAAAAAAGAGGATTATGTAAGAGAAAGAGAAGTAGTCTGAATCCATAAACAAGTCCATGAAAGGCAGTGGTCAGATCTCTAGCTGCATTACACTGGGTAAATGATTTACCTCTCTGAGCTTCCTTCTGTAGGTTAGAAAACTTTGTTGAGCAGGTGTGAGGCTAGAGTTTGTTAAGCAGTGCACAGTAGGTGTATAGTAAATGGTCAGTCTTATTAGGAAAAAGCAATTTGTGTATATGTCGATGCTTCACCTCAGTGTCTGCTAACTTACAGTCTTGGATTGAGTTGCTTAGGTTATCAAAATAGACTTGAAAAGGCCAATAATAACCCCCGTAAATGAAAGAGTAAGCACAGGAACCATCTGTTAATCATCAAACAATTCTTTTGACATTTGTCCCTCAAACAGCCCCATCAGTTAAGTGAGCAAATTATTAGATTAGGAGCTATATCATCTAAATGTGATCAGTTTATTTGTCCAACATGGTTATTATATAATCCACAACAACTAGCATTCATCGGTCACTTAGTATATGCCAAGTGCTTGATTTCATCTGATTCTCACAAGGATGCTGGGAGGAGACAATGCTGTTGCCCGAATGCTCCCAGGGATGACACCAGGCCTGAGAGAGGATAACTTGTCTAAAATCACATAGCAGGTGGTCAAGGAGTTGGGTCTCTGCCTGGATCTGATGGATTCAAAGCTCTTCCCCCTGGGTCCTGCTGCCTTCATCCTCTGTGTTACCGGGGTGACCTTAACATAAGAAAACCGGTGCTTCCTTCTCAGAGGTGCCTTCCAAGGCACACTGGAGCCTGAGGCATAAAAACCAATGTGGGCCCCTAGATGCACTGATCAGAATGTCCTCCCATATTTTGAAACAAGTGGAAAAAGTTAATAAGAGCTCTAAAAAACCACCAAGCATACAAAGCCATTCATTGTCCAATCTTTCTCATACTGTTGTCAACACTCACAGACCTGTAAGAGGGGTAGCAGGGGGACATGAAGGTCCCTGGGAACCCTGGGCTGACCAGGGATGACTGCTCTCATTGCAAAATAACACATGGTGGTTATTTTGGCCTGTCTTTGATTAAAATCTCAACATTTTGTTTAACATGGACTTTTAGGGACTAATTTTGGTTTTTTAAATTCCTGTATTTAAATTTTGTGGGTTTTTTCTTTTTTTGAGACAGCATCTTGCTCTGCTGCCTGAGTTATGGTGCAGAGACATCATCAAATCTCACTGCAATCTCAAACTCTTGAGCTCAAGCAATCCTCCCACCTTAGTCTCCTTAATTTCTGGGACTACAGGTGCAAGCCACCATGCCTGGCTAATTTTTTATTTTTTTGTAGAGAGTCTTGCTGTGTTGTTCAGGCTGGTCTGGAACTCCTCTTGTTCTGAGGAGGAATCATGCACTCAGATCATTTGGGTTCAGATTGATGAACAAAGAAACCACAGAAGAGGAAATCTGATGAGTTGAATAAACATATGAAAAGCCCCTCAACCTGAGGGAAATTAGGAAAAATTCAAATAAAAACTACAATTGGATGCCATTTCATACTTTCAGGGCTGACAAAAGTTACAAAGTCTGGTAAAACCATGCGTCAGAATAGATGTTGGCAACAGATCCTGCCACGCAGCACTGATGGTGGTAGCAACTATAACAATTCCTTTGGAGTGATTCTGGTACAGAGTTCCCCCATTCAAGGTTGGACAAGGGATCTCAGTTTCCTAGGCTTGGACAATTTCATGAAGGCAACACCGTGACATTCACCTTGCCCTTCACCCTGACATTCACCCCACAGTGGAAGGGACTGTATCCCTTGAAAAAGTGTTTTTCCACTACCATATCTTGGCCAAATGTAACTGTTAAGCCTATAAAAGGACCCAGGTGGAGATTTTCCAATGTGGGTCTTTCCCTCTGCTACAAGCTCTGGTACTTTCCTTGTATTCTTTTCTGTATAATAAATCCTATCTTACCACTGATCTGTGGTCCATGGGCTCACTCTTCACATTCCTGAGACCAAGGACCTACTACAGAAAGAAATTCCAGTAACAATTCTACAACATCTAGTAAATTTGAAGATGTGAGTGCTCTATGACCTAATAATTCTACTTCTGGACAAATTCTTACAACATGATGAAATGTATAATTATGTTCTTTGCAGCATTACTTGTAATGACAAAAAACCAAAAGTATTTAAATATTCTTCCACAGAAGAATGGAAAAATGAATAATAAATCGTGGTATATTCCAAAAGTGGCATGTTATATAGTAGAGAAAATAAATAAAGTACATGTAAAATTAGCAACGCTAGTAAGTTTCACTCACTCATCAACATGGAGAGTGAAAAAGCAAATTGTAAAAGGATACTTACAGTATACCATTTATTTAAAGTTTAAATGAGCAGGGAAAGCTAAATGCAGTGGCACAGGTCCAAGATTGTTTGAGCCCACAAGTTTGAGATCAGTCTGGGCAATGTAGTGAATCTAGTCAATAAAAACAAGCAAATGAACAAATAAAAGCAGCCAAAACAATATAAAGCACTGTTTAAGTATACACACATATGTAGTAAAAATGCAAAAGAATGCTTAAGAACAATGAACACCAAATTCAGGCTTTTGGTTGCCTCAGGGGGGAAGGGCGTGGAGTGAACATGAGGGACCTTAAATGTGTTTGCAGCGTTTTATCCTTAGGGTGGGTAGTGGGGTCGCATTCACTCTTGTTACCCTTGATTATTATATCTTATGCCTTATTTTTGCAAGTGAGCAGAATATTTCATTACTAAAAGAAATTTCTTTTTATTTCAATAGATTTAGGGGGCACAGTGGTTTTTTGATACATGGATAAATTGCACAGTGGGAAGTCAGGGCTGTTAGTGTACCCACCACCTAAAGAGTGTGCATTGTACCTGATAGGTAGTTTTTGATCTCTTACCTCCACACCCCACTCTCCAAAGTCCATAATATTCTTCTTCGTAACCCTGTGTACCCATTGTTTAGTTCCCACTGATGAGTACACACAGTGTTTTTTTTTTTCTTTCCTGAGATACCTAAGGGAAAAATTTTTAAAAAATCTTATTTTGGAGTTGGACTTCATTTTAAATTCTTTTTTACTCTCTACAAGCAGGAGCAAGTATCTTAAGCCCTCTGAAGGGCTTTCATAAATAGTTTCCCCATTTATAAAATGAAGATAATAATTCCTTATTCCGTAAGGTCTGCCCCTCTGTAAAATGAACATAGTAATTTTTTATTCTGAGGTTTGCCCCTCTATAAAATGAAGATAGTAATTCCTTATTGCATAAGGTGCATAGGATCAAGAGAGACAGTGCAGGTCAAGCAGATAGCCCACTGTCTACACATGTTTTGAACATTCAATTAATGTTGGAGTGAATAATTCTAGAAGGTTCTTTATACATACTTATTAAATTTAAGCTGAAGTAATGTTGGTTGCCAATAGCAAATATGTTATCAATTTCTTTCCTGCCTGTCAGATTCCCCAAAACCTCAACCTGAAAGGTGAATGAAGCATTCAATTTTTCTTGTTTATAGTTTAATTAAGTCTTTCCTTTAGGTCATGGTCACACAGGTCAATATTTGTTTTTAAGGCTAGGTTAATGTCTCTGACTTTTTCAATAATTTAGATAATTGAGATGTTTCAGGCAGAGTCTGTCTAAATGCATAATTTGTTCGACACAGAGGAGGATCTTGACACATTCAATATCTTCTCTCTCTTTCTCTCTCACACACACACACACACACACAAAGTCCACCCTGCATATTGCATTACTATCACTGCTTTAAAGTGAGTTTTGTTGTTGTTGTTGTTTGTTTTTGAGACATACTCTCACTTTGTCACCCAGGGAATGCAGTGGCCTAATCATAGATCATCATAACCTTGAATTCCTGGGCTCAAGTGATTCTTTTGCCTCTGCCTCCCAAAGTGCTGGGATTATAGGAGTAGGCCACTGTGCCTGGCCTTGCTTGACTCTATCTAACAAATGCAATCAGCATAACCAAATTCTTTGTACCCTCAATGATCCCAAACAATAAAAAAATAAAATAAAATAAAGTCTTTTAATGGCTTTCAGGTTACTGCAACATAACTACAAGCCAAGTCCTGCAAACTGAATACCCTTAGCCCAGGTCAACTCTACGGCCCGGCCCTAGCCTTTCAAGCCTGTGAAGTGGGTTATCTTGTCCCACATCCACACCTGTGCTGCTACATCACAGTCAGGTGTAGAGACAGTCTTGGAACATGCAGAACTCCTTGTTAGTTTGATTTCCCGTGAGATAGATCAAGGAAACAAGGAAATATCCTCCATGAATGCTGCAAAAGAGAATACTGTGAAAAGCAGTGTGCTATAAAGGAGGCAAATACCAGAAAGCAGGGACACAGTCAAGCAACATGCTGAATTTTTGTAATAAATTTTATAATAATTCTCTCCTACCATAAAATTGAATAATAGCTATGAAATCAATTATGAACATCATGACTTAATGTTCTAATTAATGAAAACCCCATAGAAGAGCTAAAAGTTTATTAAACAAATCTTTTTGTGCTATAACCCTTGCCCAAATAGTCCAGCACCCGAATCCCAGTGCTTGAATCCCAACTCTGCCTCTACACAGAGGTTTAATAACTGTGACCTTTAGTAAATCACTTGACCTCTGTGCCTGTTTTTTAGGTTTGTTGTGGAGACTAAATGAGTTAATATGTGTAAACTGAATAGTGCCTCATCATGAGAAGTATGTCAAAATTATTAGCTATTATTTTCCACCTAATTCATTTGAACTACAAAAGGTCTTTTGTATCTTAATGTTAAGTTCTTTGTATATAAAAACACAAGCATAATTTGACTGTCTTAAGAGGATTACTGTTAAGTAGGCTGACAGGAACCATGAAAAAGCAGGAAGACCAATTAATAGGCTTTTGCAGGAATCAAAGTGAGTGATGATGGTGGCTTGGAGAGGGTGGTAACAGCAAAATCTACTAAATAATCTCTCCATCTCCCCTTGCTTAGTGGTACCATGTTTATCATAAGTCAATGCCTTTGTACATGTGTGTGTGTTGTGTGCATGAATGTGTGTATGTTGTGTATCCAGTTAATTTTTGGACCCACTTCAACCCTGGACCAGGATTGTTGACATGCACATATGCATGTGCAGCTTTGAGTTCAATTCCATTCATTTTATCTATATATCTGTTCTGCGAATACTATACTGTTTTTTTTATTAAAGTGCCCATCGACCCACGAATGGATTAATAAATTGTGGTATATGTATACCATGGAATATTACACAGCTTTAAAGAAAGATGGAGACTTTATCTCTTTCATGTTTACTTGGATGGAGCTGGAACATATTCTTCTTAGCAAAGTATTTCAAGAATGGAAGAAAAAGTATCCAATATACTCAGCCCTACTATGAAGCTAATTTATAGCTTTCATATGAAGGCTATAACCCAACTATAGCATAAGAATATGGAGAAAGGGGCAAGTGGAGGGGTGAGGCTGGGGTGGAGGAGGGTAATTGGTGGGGCCACACCTATAGTGCATCTTAGAAGGGTACAGGTGAACCTTACTAAATGCAGAATACAAATGCTTTCATACAATAACTAAGAAAATGCCATGAAGGCTAAGTTAATCAGTTTGATGAAAATAGTTCAGATTGTATATGAAACCAGCACATTGTACCCCTTGATTGCACTAATGTACACAGCTATGATTTAATAATAATAAAAAATAATAATAATCTAATTATTATATTCTCCTGGTTTTTTAAAAATAATAACATTAAAAAGATTGATTTCTACTATTGGTCTACTTACAAATACAGTTAATCTTGTGAACCATCAAAATAAAGATGCTTTATGATACCTCATACCTAAACAGAAACCATCACTCACCTATGGACATCAATAGTCTCTATCAAACGAATGGTCAACCAAGCCCAGAGAAGAATCACGTGATCACACAAAAGCACGATTCCGATGAAAAATCCAGTTCCAAGAATCAGAGTTTCCAAAGGATGTGCATACTCAGCTTCCATTCCAAATGGAGCCTAAAACAATAAATAAAAATTCCTTAACATATTGTGATGGTTAATTTTACGTGTCAGATAGGCTGGGCTCTGGGACCAGCTGTTTGGTCAAACACCAGTCTAGATGTTGCTGTGAAGGTATTTTTTACGTGTGGTTAAGATTTCAAACATAAGGAGGGGCAACTTCAACCCATCAGTTAAAGGCCTTAATGGTAAAGTCTGAGGTTTCTTGAAGAAGCAGCAATTTTCAAAATTGTAATATAGCAACCTTGCCTGAGCTGCCAGGTTGCTGCTCTGTGGAATTTGGACCCAAGACTGCAACAATAGCTCTTACCTGAATTCTCAGCCTGTAGTTATGTTGTTTCTCTATGTAACAAAGTATCTAGTCATATACAAATAATAATAATTCTCAATAAAAATCTCTTTTTGTTCCTACTAAACCTTAGCAGGTCTAAGAATATAAAATGTTATGAACTATCTTTGATAGTTTAAGATAAAGGTATTAAATAATTATCTTGAACTGTAATTTTTATTTATACATTTATACCTATTTTATCAAGAACAGTATGCTTGATTTAGCATGCCATACAATCACAATCAGCACAGAATATACTGATAGCCCATTTGACAAAGTTACATCAAAGCAGTTCTGCTAAAAATCACTTTCTGTGGGAGTTAGCAATGTGATAAAACTAAGAAGTTTAAATATTAAAGGTTTATTGTTTGGAGGGCTCACTTTAATGACCTAAACATTACTTCAGCCATTATGAAACTGCCAGGTCCCTAACTGTGCTGATATAGCACTCTGGCCACAAACAGGAGAGTCTGAACTACTTCACATAATATTTTTTCTTTCAGGTCTCAATTTACCATAAAATTTAAAGACTACAAAAATACTGTATAACTGGGTTGTGTCTGTATGTACATGTGCATGTTAAGTTCTTAATCATTCCAAAGGAAAAACAAATAAAAACATCACTGACAATTTTAAATGCTCAGGAAATAAAAATAGATATTTTGCCTCTAATAGAAAAGAATGATCAAATCTATTTCTTACATACCTGAAACTCATGATGAACTTTATGAATATACTTGTATATTCTTTTGTGGTGCAAGAGTCTGTGTAGGAAATAGTGCCAAGTATCCTCAATGACAGCACAGCCAAAGCATCTTGCCAAAAGCATATACCTTCAAGAGAAAATATTGTAATGTGTATGAAATAATTTTTATTTAAACCATACAGACTTAAGATTACTGTTGGAGACAATACTTAAAACCAAATACCAGCTTAATCTAATTGAATATACTGATCAACAAATTCTCATAACTGCTGGAAACTGCTTAATGATATAACTTGATGTAAGATTAAAGAGACTGAGGAGGGCTGGGCACAGTGGCTCACGCGTATAATCCCAGCATTTGGGAGGCCGAGGCAGGTGCATGCTGAGCTCACTGGTTTGAGACCAGCCTAAGTGAGACCCCGTCTCTAAAAGTAGATGGACGTTGTGGTGGGTGCCTGTAAGTCCCAGCTACTTAGGAGGCTGAGGCCAGAGAATTGCTTGAGCCCAAGAGTTTGAGGTTGCTGTGAAGTGTGATGCCACAGGACTCTACTGAGGGCGATAAAGTGAGATCCTGTCTCAAAAAAATAAAAATAAAATAAAATAAAAAGACTGACTACTATACCAGTTCTATTTCATTTTGAAAAAAATCCACTGGTATAAAATCACAATTAAGAAGCACAATCCAAAACTTCTAGGAAAAGAATATTGAGGAAGGATAAACTAAGATTAGTAATAGCAAAATGAACATTTTCCCCAGAAGATACAATTTATAAATAAGTGCAATGGGCAAAAAAAAATTTACATACAGAGGCACTACACAGCTCTTTTATATGTTGACTACACACAGACTGTGTCTACATGTTACTATATCTGTATTCAGGCCTGTGTGTTATCAGTTACAGGCAATTGAAGTCAATTATTATTTGAAAGCAAATATTTGCACTCAGGTTAAATACTTATAATAAAATACAGTATAATAAAGTTTGTGTCCAGAAAGCAAAATATATATGACGTCATGTGCCACATAGCAACACCTCAGCCAATGACAGGCTTCTGTGACAGAGGTCTCAAGACTGCAATACTGTATTTTTACTGTACCTTGTCTAGATTTATATATAAAAACTATCTTTGTGCCACAAGTGCCTGTAGTATTCAGTTCAGTAATATACTGCACAGGTCTTACCGAGCCACAGGCTATACCATGTAGGTTTTTTTATTTTTTTATAGAGATAGCCTCACTTTATCGCCCTTGGTAGAGTGCAGTGACATCACAGCTCACAGCAACCTCTTGACTCCTAGGTTTAGGCGATTCTTTTGCCTCAGCCTCCCGAGTAGCTGGGACTACAGGCGTCCGCCAGAACACCCAGCTGTTTTTCTGTTTTGCACTTTGGCCGAAGGCCGGGTTTGAACCCGCCACCTTCCGTATATGGGGCCGGTGCCCTACTCGATGAGCCACAGGTGCCGCCCTATACTGTCTAGGTTTTAAGTACACTCCATGATGCTTACATAATGGCCAAGTCACTTCACCATGCACTTCTCAGAAGGGATCCCTTTTGGATCAGACATTAAATGACCCATGTCCCTGTGTGTACGTCTATGTATATATGTGTTTAAATGGACTTGAATTTTATAAACCTCAACTATTCTGATATTCTTCATTCATTTTTAGACTTTAAAATGTAATATATTTTTCTTAGTATAGAATGGACATCTGGGGGTGGCGTCTGTGGCTCAATGGAGTAGGGTGCCAGCCCCATATGCTGGAGGTGGTGGGTTCAAACTGCAAAAAAAAAAAAAGAAAGAATGGATATTTGTATATAATAATATAAAAGATATTATGGATATTATGATATTAGAAACTCACTTCTAATAAAATATTATATTAAAATAAAGATATGAACATATGAACATTTTAAGTGGCTACTATGGTTTATTTTTCTACTATTTATTTAATTCCGAAGTTTAGAACAAATATTAACCAAATGAAGAAAAAAAGATAAACATTAAGCATAATTTAACTGGATAATAAACCAGGATTGAGTACAAACATCAAATTTTAATCTACATACCATCTTGGCATTCTTTCCCAATCATAAGGAATATTGAAATACTCTGTAAAATAATAGGTTCCACAAATCAAAGGCAGCTGGATAAAAAAGTGATTAAACAGAAGTACTTTAAAGCACTTCCACTGGTTTTCCAATGTTTCTGGTTTATCCTATAGAGAAAAAAATACAGTATTTAATATAATAAGCCTCTGCTAGTATAATTTAGTTTACCAGCTAGAAGTGAATTCCTAACTTTTTCTCTGATGTTTATGCTGGACCTTAATTCTAATGTTAATTTTATGTTTTAGTAACTAAAGCTTAGGAATCCTTGCCTTGTAATTTTCTTGACAACTATTATCACTACTTTAAACAGGTGAAAAAGCATTATCAGACATACCCAACCATAGTACTCTCAAATAAACCAATGAGAAACTACAGAAAGAAAACTCTAGTCTTTGCTGTCAGATCACTCACTTTTTTTTTTTAACCAGAAGTTTCAAAGAGGAAATGTGTTAACTTTAAGATTATAGTTGGGTATCTCTAATTGTTGAAGAAGTTACACAATAGCATTAGAAGCCTTTATACACAGGTAAACTGATGCTCCTAGGTACTCATTCCAAGAAACAAGTGCATTATTGTTTATTGATAATGACAGAATTATACAGTCTCTGAGCTGAGAACCAGAGATGCTTCCTGATAATGGCAATTCACAGATGCAAGTCAAGATGAGAAGAATGAGATCAATACAACGGAGCTTCATGAAAACACATCAGGACACTGATTTGCTTAGCAAGCCATCAAAAACACCTGAGTTATTCCAGTTACAGAGCTGAACTTACCCGAGAAAAAATGCTTTAAGTTTTACAAAATGATGGTGATAATGCTAGTTATTGCTTTAAAAGTCATTACCTAAAAATTCAGAAATCTGCCAATAAAACTTTTAACTGAACCACAATCTTCAGGGTATAAGAATAGCTGCTCATCAGCAGAAGCCAAGAGGCCAAAACAATCTGGGGATGGTACACGCAGTGAGTAGCAGAACTGGACAAACTAACATCCAGGTCTCCAGATCCAGTTCCCTCCTTGAATTCTTCAAGAGTTATCTCTTTGGCCCGCACTCTGGGAGGCCGAGGCGCAGGTGGATTGCCTGAGCTCACAGGTTCCAACCAGCCCGAGCAAGAGCGCAACTCCATCTCTAAAAAACAGCCGGGCTTTGTGGCAGGCACCTGTAGTCCCAGCTACTTGAGAGGCTGAGGCAAGAGGATGGCTTGTGCCCAAGAGTTTGAGGTTACTGTGAGCTATGACACTGTGGCACTCTATTTAGGGCAAAAAATTGAGACACTGTCTCCAAAAAAAAAAAAAAAAATTACAAAAGAGTTATCTTCTTGACAAAAATAGGAGAAGCACTGACTGAGAATCAGTCCAGAGACCTCGGCCTAACACCAGGGCTCCACTAACGTGCACAACCAGTGTCCTGAACAATAAAATAAGGGCATTCGACAAGGTAACTTAAAACTGTCTTTGTGTTTCTACTCTGAGCACTATCTGACTCCACTCTACCACACCACCAGTCTGTGATCGGGGACAAAATAAGTTGGAGACTCAGACCTGGGTTGGCAATGGTCCCGTTTCCTACAGAAAGTATGCTTAACAGACTTTGAATTTTCTAGCTAGAATCTGATACCTATGGAGCTACAGAAATCACCAAGTTTAATCAACTATAATAACATTGTACATTATACTGTTCAGAGTACATATTAAATGACAGCAAAAAAAAAAAAAAAAGGTATGTCTAGTGCAGAGTCAAAGTTCATCATAGTTTACTTCTTTGTCACTGTACCCGAATATAAAGTAATACCTTTATATGTGGAGGAGCCACAGACTTCAGAAATAACATACGTACATCTTTTGACTAAGATTTTTGAAGAATTGTTAAATTGTGAGGTTTGTTTTTTTTTTTGGCGGGGGACTGGTCCTGTAACATCTACTTTTTCATGTGTGCGTTAACTATCACGGTGTCTATGCCATTTGCAAGCACAAAATCTTTTGCACTATTTCATCACTACCAGCCCAGCTATGATTTCTTTTATTTTTTAAAAAATAAAAAATTTTATCATAGTATTAAATGTAATTCTTAAATATTTTATTTTAGAATTTCCATGCCAAGAGAGATCACACCTGTAATCCTAGCACTCTGGGAGGCCAAAGTGGGAGGTCAGGAGTTAGAGACCAGCCTGGACAAGAGCAAGGCCCTGTCTCTACTAAAAATAGAAAATTTAGGACAACACCTATGGCTCAGTGAGTAGGGCGCTGGCCCCATATACCGAGGGTGGCAGGTTCAACCAGCTACTCAGGAGGCTAAGGCAGGAAGATCACTTTAACCCAGGACTCTGAGGTTGTTGTGAGCTAGGCTGACACAAAGGCACTCCAAGCCTGGGGCCACAGAGTAAGAGTCTGTCTCAAAAAAAAAAAAAAAAAAAGAAAGAAAGAAAAAAGAAAGGATTTCTGCTAGTTTCCTTGATATTAATCAGGAAATCTGCCTTCAAAATGTATAAACCTATAATTAACTTGGACTGATTTGGGTTTTTTTCTTTAAACCCCTTTAAATTTCGAAAACTTGTACTGATTTGACATCACAATTTACTTTTTTAATCAAAAAAGCTCAAACTATAATGGTTATGACACCAGAGGGCAGACAGCTGAGCAGAGTTGGCAGTTATACCACCCAGCCTTTCAGCCTGTTCAAAAAGAACTAGTTGTGACCAACTAAATAACTGCTTGTTCTTTCTTTTGCCATATTTTCTTTTAATGTTGCTTATATAACCTAACAGAAAAATCTCTTCATCTCTTTGGCAAGGTCACCACCTCTGACCAGTTATAGTCTGGCCTCAGTGGCTTACACCCATAATCCCAGTGCTTTGGGAAACCAAAGTGGGAGGACTGCTTGAGGCCAGGAGTTTGCGATCAGCCTGGACAACAGTGCCTCTACAAAACTAAAAAAAAAAAAAAAAAAAAAGTAGCTGGGCACAGTGGTGCCCCAGTTACTCAGGAGGCTGAGGCAGGAGGATGGCTTAAGCCCAGGAATTCAAGGCGGCAGTGAGCTATGATTGGGCCACTGCATTCCAGCCTGGGAGACAGAGTGGGACACTGTCTCAAAAACAGAAAAAAAAATTTTTTTCAACGAGTAGATTATGATGCCTTTTCCTGGCCAGCCATACAATGAACCAGTCTCATAAATAATCCAGTGGGTAAAACAGACCTTGCAGGATCTACTTCTTTAACACAGCAGCCAAAATCGCTCTAAAGATGCATTAGAACTTACACATTCAAAGGGAATTCTGCCTTTCAAAGCAGGAGCTTTTACAGAAAGCACTTTGGAACTTGCAACCTTAGTTGAGGGTAAGGCGATATTCTCCTTTGGGTCATATCCTTTTTTATTGCCTCTCCTTTTGTCCAACCTCTTCCCTCCTTTAGCCTGGAGTCCTCGGTGACTGTGTTATTTCTAGAGAGAATCAATGTGAATGCTTGTGATCGTGGGGCTCGCTGGAACCTGACAGACTGATGAGAGAATGTGCGTACGCCGGCCACCCACAAAGCGTACGGTCGCCCCTCGGTACCTATGGGGATTGGTTCCAAGACTTTTCACAAATACCAAAAACCAAGGGTGCTCAAGTCCCTGATGTAAAATAACATAGCATATGCATATGACCTACAAATATCCTTTCGTGTACATTAAATCATCTCTAGATCACTTATAATTACTTATAATCACTTACAATTACAACGTGAATGTTATGTAAGTAATTGCTATACTGTATTGTTTAGAGAATAATGGCGAGAAAAAGAAGCCTGTACCTGATCAGGACACACACAATATTTGTCCTGAGTATTTTCAGTCTACAGAAGATTGAACCCAGGGATGTGGAACCTACGAAGTCTCGGCCAACTGTGCCAAGTGAAATGTAATTTACCTTCCACAGGTGAGCACTCTCAAAGTGTCTACTTTCCCAAGACTGTGTACCCCTGAGTTTTAGTCTGGCACAACTTTTTAGGAAAGTAAACATTATTAGGAACTATCATGGGTTACCTAGGGCTGATAAATCACCTCTCTCTCTAATAAGCTACTCCACATTCTTCCTGGAACTGTGTACAGCTCACAGCCCATGTGGTAGCAGAGTCCACCCTGTCCCGTGCTCAGTGGGTTTTCCAGGGACACTGAGTGCAGTTAAGGAGATACTTAGAAAGTAGGAGCATCATTCTCTTCCTTTGGGATGATATGAATGCTACGGAACCCACCATATATTTAGGGGAAGAAATCTTGATCAAGGTCTTAGCATATTAACCTTCACTAGATTTGTTGGAACATCTGAGGCTGGGGCAAATTGTAAAATAATATCCACAAATCAACATATCTTCCTTTCCAGCTAGTTTAAAACTTCGAATTTATAAACCCAAATTCAATAAACACCACATCTATTACAGTCCTACTTAACGGACTATTCTCAATATATTACCACTAATGATCGGCGACAGTGCAGCTTAGTACAGGAGCAGCCGGACTGATCACACATTACATATGATCAGTCCAGAGTGAGATGTGCTAAAAATAAGGTAAAATACACACTAGATTGTGAAGTCTTATTATTCAAATAAGAATATAAAATATCCCAGCTCAGCGGGGCTGGCGGACCTTCTGCCTCCTCCTTGAAAGGGGTTCTTTTCACATGAAAACTGCTGAGCCAAGTCAAAATCAGGGACATCGTGCCTTTGCCTGTATATTTTGTCCATCTTCCAGCCTAAACACCAGCCAGACCTAACTTTACTGAGGGCAAGGCCTCATGCTGGGCAGAGATACAGAGATAAATAAGGCACAACCACTATAAGCAGCTCTGGGGGACAGAGATCGCAACAGACAATTTCAGAGGAACTCAGAGGTCTGCCCTCAAGAGGGCCATCCAAACTGGTTCCCGAGAACCCGCCGGGCACCATCCTATGAAGACGGAATTGTCTCTACTTCACAGACCGACCTCCAAGCCAGGCAAGCCAGAGGGACGGGACCCTAAGCAGGTGGGGGCCCCTGAAAATGTCCTCTTACATGGGCTCCACCCTGTGCACTAAATGTAGGTCATTATGGCCAAAAATGGATTTTCACCCCTATCCTTGCAACAGGAAACTGCTCAGGAAGTCTGGATTGTGGCCTGAGTTTTAGCAACACTAGCTTTGGCCCATTTGCTGGCCCCGAAGCTCTCAGGGTTTTGACCCTCAGAATTTGAAGCCAACTCTACACACAACGTCTCTTCCAAGTTCATTCCCCCTCAACTATTAACCAAACACAAAGGGGTCAGGAGACACAACGCTCGGGTTATCCCTTTTCCTTCCTGCCTCACCTGACGCAGAAGAATTTTTCAGTAAAACATCAGCTTTACAAGAATATGTGAGAGAAAGGATTAGGGAACTTGGCAACCCAAAACCAGCTAAATGAGGGTTTTGCATACATATTTTTTGTAATGTAAAGCAGTTCCAAGAAAAGTGAAGTCACAGTCTAGGCTGCTTATTTTCAGTTCTTAGAAAAGAGCCTATTTCAAAAGGGAAGCTGCTCTCTGCCCAAGCACACAAGCCTGCATTGTCTGGCGAGGGGCGCTCGCTGATAAAACGACTTGGATTTGGCACCAGGAAACTAAAAACTCCCAGATACGTTTTCATTCGGTGATGTCAAGGAGGAAACACTAGCTGCAACAGTGAAAGTTATTAAGATTCAGAGAACACACAGCAGCCTCCTTCTCTTCCCTCTTCCTGGGAAGAATTTTTGCCCAGGCCATAATGTCAGCTCAACCAGCATTTTCCAGTTGGGTATTATTTACCGGAAGTTAGGTGAGGACAAACTGGGCAGGATATGGCCCAGGAGGTTCTCGGCAGTGTGGCTCCCTTTTCTAGCAGAAAGTAGGTTTCAGATAGGGGGAGTTGTGGTAGGGCAGATTTCAGGTAAAGATCTCTGGAGTCTACCACACACCAAGCCCAGGGGCTACTATTGGCTACCTTATAGCTAAAAATTCTGAAACAGATATCCCACGGTCTGCACCAAATTAAATTTCAATGCCATCAAAAGCAACGGATCAACCATCTCAGCCAGAGAAAGAGCCCAAGGAGACATGATGCCTAAATGGACTGTGGTGTCCTGGAATGGAACAGAAAGGGACATTAGCAAAAAGAAAAGGACATTAGGACAAAAAACTAAGAAATGTGAACAAAGTATAGACTTGGATTAATGATAAAATCTCAACGTCGGTTCATTAGTTGAAATAAATGTACTATACTAATAGAAGATGGTGACAACAGGGGAAGCTGGGTGCAGGTATACAGGAACCCTTTGTACTATCTTTCCGATTTTTCTGTGTGTGTTTTTAAATCAATTGATGGACGTGAGCAAGAACTTAACTGTTCTTCTCCCTAGCAACAATGATTGAGTGCCCACCATGTGCCCGGTACTATGTAAAAGTGATTTACACATATCTTCATTTATTCCTTCCACCAGTGCTATAAACTGATTATAATTTGCATTTTATAGGTTAAGAAACTGAAGAACAGAGAGGGGAGGTAACTAGCTTTTCAGCACACAGCAAGTTTAGTGACATACCAATGGCTCACATTCAGGTTTATACGGCTGCAAAACTCCTGTTAAAGCTCAACAATATTGCCTGAAAAGCCCCCAAGTGTGAACATAACTAGCTTCATGTGGGCAACAATAACAATGAACTTCCAATCTGCCCCACTTTAAAAAGAAAATGCTATGTTTAAAAACACTGACAAAGGCTTGACACCCATACTTCAATGAGTAGGGTGCCGGTCACCTACACTGAGGCTGGCAGGTTCAAGCCCAGCCTGGGCCTGCTAAAAAACAATGATAACTACAACCAAAAAATAGCCAGGTGTTGTGGCAGGTGCCTGTAGTCCCAGGTACTCGGGAGGCTGAGGCTGAGGCTTGGGGTTAAGCCCAAGACTTTGAGGTTGCTGTAAGCTGTGACGCCACAGCATTCTACTAAGGGTGACATAATGAGACTTTGTCAGGGTGAGGGTAACAATGACAATATCAAATGCTGGCAAGAGTGCTGAGCAAAAGGCACTCTTAATCGTGGCTTGTGAAAATGCAAAATGATATAGCCACTTTGGAAGGAGGCTGTCAATTTCTTGCTTTTTTTTTTTTTTTTTTTGAGACAGAGCCTCAAGCTGTCACCCTGGATAGAGTGCAGTGGCGTCACAGCTCACAGCAACCTCCAGTTCCTGGGCTCAAGCGAGTCTTCTGCCTCCGCCTCCCACGTAGCTGGGACTACAGGCACCCGCCACAACGCCCGGCCATTTTTTGGTTGCAGCCGTCATTGTTGTTTGACGGGCCCGGGTTGGATTCGAACCCGCCAGCTCAGGTGTAGAAAAGAGCCTATTTCAAAAGGGAAGCTGCTTTTTTTTTTTTTTTTAAGAGACAAAGTCTTACTTTGTTGCCCTCGGTAGAGTGCTGTGGCGTCACAGCTCAAAACAACCTCTAGCTCTTGGGCTTAGCCGATTGATTCTCTTGCCTCAGCCTCCCTAGTAGATGGGACTACAGGCACCCGCCACAACACCTGGCTATTTTTTTGCAGCAGTTTGGCCAGGGCCAGGTTTGAACCCACCACCCTCGGTATGTGGGGCCGGCACCCTACTCACTGAGCCACAGGCGCCGCCCAAGGGACTGGCAATCTCTTACCAGGCTAACCATTGGCTACACTGTTAGGCATGTATTCCAATGGGTGGAAAACTTATGCCCAGGCTCGGTGTCCGTAGCTCAGAGAGTAGGGCACTGCTACATACACTGTGGCTAGTGGGTTGGAGCCCAGTCCGGGCTTGCTAAACAACAATGACAACTGCAACCAAAATAAAATAAAATAAAACAGCCGGGTATTGTGGTGATGCCTGTAGTCCCAGCTGCTTAGGAGGCTGAGGCAAGAGAATTGCTTCACCCCAAGAGTTTGAGGTTGCTGTGAGCTGTGATGTCGCCGCACTCTACTGAGGGCAACATAGTAAGACTATCTCAAAAAAAAAACAAACAACTTATGCCCAAACAAAACCTATACATGAATGTTTGCTTATAGCCACTCCATTCATAATCATCAAAGACTAGCACCAAACAAGATGTCCTTTGATAGATGAATTAGACAAATTATGGTACAGCTATACAGTGGAACGTTATTTGGTGATAAAAAGAAATGAGCTATCAAGCTGCTGAAGACCTGGAGGAAACAAATGCATATTAAGTGTAAGAAGCCAGTCTGAAAACATTTCATACTGAATAATCCAACTGTGCATGACAGTCTGGAAACAGCAAAACTAGAGATGGTAAAAGGATCAGTGGTTGCCAGGTTTGGGGGTAGTGGAGGAGTGGATACAGGAACCCAGAGGATTTGGGGGGGCAGACTATTCTATATGACGCTGGAAGAGTGCATACATGTCAGCATACGTCTGGTAAATCCTACAGAATATGTGCTACCCAGAGCCACCCCTAATGTAAGCGACGAACTTTGGTGAATAAGAATGTATCAGTATTTTCTGATCCGTTGTAACAAAGGTACCACACCTATATAAGATGGTAATAATAGGGGAGAGGGTGTGATGTGCAGTGCATAGGAATTCTCTGTGCTCTGTTTAATTTTTCTGCAAACCTAAACTGCTGTAAAAAATAGTCTATTTTGGCTCACACTTGTAATTCTAGCACTCTGGGAGGTGGAGGTGGGTGGATTGCCTGAGCTCATGAGTTTAAGGCCAAACTGAGCAAAAGCAAGACTCTGACTCTTAAATATAGAAAACCTGAGACAAGAGGATCACTGGAGCCCAAGAGTTGGAGGTTGCTGTGAGCTATGATGCCACAGCACTCTACCCAGGGTGACAGCTTGAGACTGTCTCAAAAAAAAGTCTATTTTTAAAAAAACAATGCAGCATATGAAACAATTTATTAGTGGTAGAATATCATTCATCCAGGCAAAACTTACAGCAATGTCAGGACATGATCTGATTCCCTTGAGATTTATAATCTAAAGAAAAATCAGGCATAAGGCAGACTGCAGAAACCCAACACTCAATGAAGCATGACAAAAAGTCATTCCATAGAAAAAGTTTAGAGCTCCAACCAAGAGGCTGTTTCCTGTGGTATCTTGCCAAAAGTTATGAGGTAGAAGTTTAGCTAAGCCCTGAAAGTTGTTCTCAACCTTGGTTTTTTAATTTTAACAAGAAAATCTGGGTGGTGCCTGTGGCTCAGTGGGAAGGGGGCCGGCCCCATGTACCAAGGGTTGGCCAAAGAGCAACAAAAAAATAACTGGGCATTGTGGTGGGCATGTGTAGTCTCTACTTGGGAGGCTGAGACAAGAGAATCACCTTAGCCCAGGAGTTGGAGGTTGCTGTGAGCTGTGATGCCACAGCACTCTACCGAGGGCAATAAAGTGAGACTCTGTCTCTAAAAAAATCTGAAAAGGACTCAACATCTCTGAGAGAAAGAAGGTGTCACCTTCTCTACTGAGAGAAATGGAGTTTTAAGTGTTTGAGCAGCTGTCCTAGCAGAAGGGGAGCTGTGTCCTTGAGAGCTGCTGTGCTTGGCAGTAGGAAATGCCATTTGACTTGAGAACTGGATGTGGCAGTTGTTGACAAGGAAAACAAGGAGCCATGGTGTCATTCCTACTCATAACCATACTTTAATCACCATGGGCAATGACGGAGATTCAAATTTTGCATCAGAAAACAGACACGTAGCAGTAATGGAAAAAGTATCATCACTCATAAAATTTGGAAAACGCAACATGAGATCTCTTTGTGCTTCAGAGAGAGAGAATTAACAAACACAAACCAGGAAGAAAATAAAAACAAACACAGCATCTGCTTCTCATCAGCAAGCACAGTCACAGCGGGGCAGCAGAGGCTGTGTTAACTGGAGAACCAGGAATTAAAAATTCCTCCATCTGGACTCCTTGGTCACCAAAGCAAAGGTCTCAGAGAAACTTGAGAAATGCACACTGAACAAAGTCCATGAAATCCACACGGTTGTAAGCACCTAAATCTTATTTCATGAATTTCAGAAATTTTGAAGGATAGTTCTGACATCATCTACGGAATACTCCTGTGTAAATCTTCCACTTCCAGTGCCCACATTCTTTCATGGATGGGATTATCAGAAAGATCTGTCATCTTCACTGCCAGAAGGCATGGTTCAGGGCTGCAGGCTAGCACCACTCCCATTACCATCACATATTTTCCTGGAAAAAGAAGAAAAGCTGTAGCAATACTCATGTTAACAAAGGGGGCGGGGGTGGGGAGGTGGAGAGCAAACAGATCCGTCCTTCAGAGGGTTTAACTCAATCAGAGAGGGAAGTTAGAGACAGAAAAACATTCAGATAGTCGGTATCAAAATGCCAGGCAGTCAGTGATCAGGATGTATATTATACATATATCAATTACAAGTTTAACCTTTAACCTGGAGGATGACATCTGTATCTTCTTTGGTTTCTGTTTTAATATGTTAAATTAATTATTTAACATTTAATATGTTAAATGAAATCATCATGGACTTGGGCAGCGCCTGTGGCTCAGTGAGTAGGGCATCAGGGCATATACTGAGGGTGGCGGGTTCAAACCCGGCCCCGGCCAAACTGCAACAAAAAATAGCCATGAAATTGCTATTGTGGGCATTGTGGCGGGCACCTGTAGTCTCAGCTAGACGGGAGGCTGAGGCAAGGGAATTGCCTTAGCCCAGGAGTTAGAGGTTGCTGTGAGCTGTGACGCCACAGCACTCTATCAAAGGGCGATAAAGTGAGATTGTCTCTAAAAAAAAAGAAGAAATCATCATGGATAAATTCATCCAAAAGAAGAGACTCTCACATTAGAGTATGAGTTACAATTAGGTTGCTCTAATGGCCTAGGCAGAAAACCCAGGCTTTTCTCTCATCCTGTTCCTTATTCAGTGCTATAGAGTTCTGTGACTGGTCTCTGTACACAGGACAGGGCTCCTTCTGCACAGACACATCCAGACTGTCCCAAAGCAAATCCAATTCTCATTGTTGCCAAAATAGCTGGCAGGCAACATCCCCAGGCCCCACACTGTGCCAATCGCCCAGGACTTATCCCTGCCACCTCCAGCTTTATTCTGACCACTGTCAGGCAGACACAAGCAAATCCACAGAAGGGCAGGCTGCCACCAGGATGATCTAATGACATATTAACTGAGATTCTCTTCCCACTCCCTTGGGGAAGTGGTTCTCTCCTTGAAAGCAAAGCTTGGCCAGTTCTAATCACATAAAACTTGATTGTATAAAAGAAAACTCCAAATGCTGCAGGAAGGGCAGGCACGCTGCCAGCCCCTGCTAGGCCACTTTAATTACATTGCATGTGAGGCCCAGGGCTTTGAATGAAGGTCAGGCAAGCCTGAACCCTGACCCTTGGGTGTTCAGCCCCAGGCAGGGTTTACTCAGCATCTTTGAACTCATCTCTGGATTCTACTTGGGCCCCTTAGGGACAGAAACTAGGTCTAAAAATGTACTTGCCAGCCCTCTGAACTGCCTTAAAGTGCTAGAGATGGAGTCCTCAGAAACACAATGACTGGGCTGGGTGCGCTGGCTCACATCTGTAATCCCAGCATTCTGGGAGGCTGAGACAGAAGGATCGCCTGAGCTCAGGAGTTGGAGACCAGCCTGATCAAGAGTGAGACCCTGTCTCTAGTAAAAATAGAAAAATTGGCTCGGTGCCTGTGGCTCAACAGGCTAAGGCGCCAGCCACATACACCTGAGCTGGCGGGTTCGAATCCAGCCTGGGCCCGCCAAACAACAATGACAGCTGCAACCAAAAAATGACCGGGCGTTGTGGCGGGGGCTTAGTCCCAGTTACTTGGG
>CAUYON010030130.1:0-14781 GCA_963573935.1 Arctocebus calabarensis
GGGCGCCTGTAGTCCCAGCTACTCGGGAGGCTGAGGCAAGAGAATCACTTAAGCCCAGGAGCTGGAGGTTGCTGTGAGCAGTGTGACGCCACAGCACTCTACCCAGGGCGATAAAGTGAGACTCTGTCTCTACAAAAAAAAAAAAAAAAAAGAAAGACTTCTACATATGAACTTGGGGGCACATGAGCACTCATAACAGACAGTGATAGTACAGATAAATAAAGCTGTGCTTCCTCCCTCAATTTTCTTCCTTTCTGAGCCCTGTTTTTTGTTGAATTCACTCTCCTACCTCCCTTGAGAGTCTCCAATTTTACAGAAAAGGTCTCAGCACCAAATGCCTTTTCTGTAAAGTTGGAACTTGAAAGGAAAGGAAATTCCCCGTATGTGTGTCTCTTTTCACATGTCTACTGATGCTGCAAACATGCGTGCACGCACATGGGCACGTGCACACACCTGCCCCATCCCTTCCCAAACAGTCCTTCTGCCTGAGTGGAAATAAAAGGAGCTGGGACACAGCCACATTCCACCACCTTCTGGGCCACTGGTGCAGGGCAGACACCTGACTCCCCCTTGAAAGCATATTTTGGGGCCAGACCGCTAAGAGTTCGAATTCCAACCCTACTGTCTCCTAATTGAAAAACCTTGGGCAAGTTAACTTCCCCATCTGTCTCTGGTTCTTTGTGAAGCAAAGATAATAGGAGATCACACTTCAGCAGTGTGGTGAAGATAACTGCGTTAATATATTTAATGTACGTACAAGGGTGCTTGGCAGGAAATAGTAAGCACTCTGTAATGTTAGCAGTTACGGTACTGCCATAGAGATGTCTGCTCCACGGATTCCAAATTGGGGAGAGATTTGCCCCCAGGGGTCAATTGGCAATGTCTGGAGAAATATCAAGGAGGGTCCTACTTGGCTCTCATAGGTAGAGGCCAGGGATTTGCAGGACCTCCCACAGTGCACCAGACAGCCTCACACCACAGACTGGTCTGGCCCCAAATGTCAGCAGTGTCTAGGCTGAGAAATCCTAGGCTAGAGGGAAATGAGGCAAGCTCGGGGCAGAAGCTGTGGGCTTAGAGCATCTGACTTCTAGAGATTCCTGGTGACACCATCCTCCTTTCATAGACATCAACGAGTGTGCACTTGACCCTGAAGTCTGTGCCAACGGCACGTGTGAGAACCTCTGGGACAGCTACCGCTGCATCGGCCACCTGGGTTATGAGGCAGGCGCTGAGGGCAAAGACTGCACAGGTGGGCAGGCCAACAGGCAGGATGGGCAGGTGGCCTCTCCCACTGCAGACCCCTCATCCCCTCTTCCCCCACCCTGCAGATGTGAATGAGTGTGCCCTTAACAGCCTTCTGTGTGACAATGGGTGGTGCCGCAATAGCCCTGGAAGCTACAGCTGCTCCTGCCCTCAGGGCTTCAGCTTCCATCAGGACACAGAGACCTGTGAAGGTACAGAGTCCCGGGTCTGTGTAAGCACATGCGTACACACACACAGTGCACACACACATATGCTGCGTGTATGCATAGGCGCACACATGCTCAGAGGTCCTTAATTACAATTAAGGACTGTATTTGCACACTCAAATACATGTGCTGCATGAAATGTGTATCCACGCACACTACACGGATACACACACACTCTCTTAGGTTGCACATGGTGTGTACACACACAGGCTGCATGTAATTCAGATACACACTGTGTGTGCACAAAACACTTCAATGTACACCTGCATTCACACACACTCAGACATGCACGCTATATGTGTTGTGCACGCACCCAGACATAACGTAAGGTATTCAGACACATGCTACGCAGGCTCAAAGACACGTGTATGCCTGTTCATATGCACTCTCAAGGATACACATACACTCACATCCACACACACCTACACTCTGCACACTCATGCTCATCCACATACCGTGTGTATTGTTAACACTTAGTTACACACTTTTGCACTCACTCAAGACACACACATTCCAAGCAACTCCCACACCACCACACACTCAGAGGCAGCATGTGAACACACACCCATGCCCTTGCACACATTTGGACACTCAGTCACACAGGTGCATACACCCACCACCACCCACATACATATTGTGGTGATGTCCTTGGATGTGCACACTCTCACCAATACCTGTGTACACATGAGCCTCTGGGGTCCCTGCCCCCCCACCCCGCCCAGTGTGACTTCTGCCCCTGTGTTACCAGTGCTCTCCATGTGTCCTCCTTGGATCCATTATGTCAGCGGTTCTCAACCTGTGGGTCTCGACCTTTGGGGGTCGAACAACCCTTTCACAGGGGTCGCCTAAGACTATCCTGCATATCAGATACTTACATTTTAATTCATAACAGTAGCAAAATTATAGTTATGAAGTAACAACGAAAATAATTTTATGGTTGAGGGGTCACCGCAACATGAGGAACTGTTTTAAAGGGTCATGGCATTAGGAAGGTTGAGAACCACTGCATGATGTTCATTCTCTGCAGCTGCTCAGCTCCAGCTGCCTGCTCCTTGCCTCCACATCTGGATTTTCCTCATCTGCCACAACCCCCTCCGAAGTCACGGTTCCCCATGTTGCATGCTCACGGGACCTGCCCCTCAGCATTCACACAGGCAGGCTGTGATACTGTGATTTATAACACGGAATATATGCAGGCAGACCTCCCCATTAACGGACCCCGTATCAGCAGGTTCAACCAATCTAAGATCCAAAATGTTTAGGAAAAAAACAGTAAAAAATAATAATCCACAGGGCAGCGCCTGGCTCAAGGAGTAGGGTGCCAGCCCCATATACTGGAGTAGTGGGTTCAAACCTGGCCCCGGGCAAAAACCTGCAACTAAATAATAATAATAATAACAATAATAATAATAATAAAATAATCCAACAATTAAAAATAATACAAATAAGTCTGGGCATAGTGGCTCCTGCCTGTAATCCCAGCACTTTGGGATCACTTGAGGCCAGGAGTTTGAGACAAGCCTGGGGCAAGGCCCTGTTTCTACAAAAGTTTGAAAATCAGCCAGGCATGGTGATGGGTGCTGGTAGTCCCAACAACTTGGGAGGCTGGGGTGGCATGATTACTTGAAGCTGCAGTAAGTTATGCTTGCACCACCACTCTCCAGCCTGGGTGACAGAGCAAGACCTTGTTCTTTTGAAAAATAGTCATCAGCTGACGTCAGAGAATGCATGGGGACAAAATCTACATATCCATTCACTGAAGGGTTCTATGCTATGGTGAAGGAAAAACCATTTGGTTTTCCTGTCTCTCCCTTCTCCCTTTTATTTGAGACGGTCTCACTTTATTGCCCTGGGTAGAGTACAGTGGTGTGTTCATAGCTTACAGCAACCTTGAACTCCTGGACTCAAGTGATCCTCCTGCCTCAGCCTCCTGAGGCTGTAGCTAGGACTACAGGCATTCCCCACTATGCCATGCTGATTTTTCTATTTTTAGTAGAGACAGGGTCTCTCTCTTACTCAGGCTGGGCTTGGACTCCTGAGCTCAAGTGATCCTCCTGCCTCAGCACCCAGAGTGTTAGGATTATAGGGGTGAGCCACCATACCTCACCAGTTTTCCTATGTCTTGCAGTGCACGTCCACATGGTTCTTTGAGAATACCCATACTTGTATTGATTTCTGCCAACACAAGCATGTACCTGGGTGCACCCCCACGCTATGGGCTTCAGTAGCCGCTAGGAAGGAGGGGTGCTGGCCAGGTGAAGCACTTCTTCCTGCAGCTCATGACTTGATGGGGGCTGTCCCTGCAGATGTCGACGAGTGCTGTGCAGCCCCTGCGTGAATGGCGTGTGCTGGAATTTGGCCGGTTCCTACACCTGTGAATGCAGCCCTGGCAGCTGGCTAGGGCCCTCTGGGACCATGTGCCTGTGTGAGTGGCCCCCTGAGCCATGCAGATTCCAGAGGCTGGGCATCTGTAGGTCTGGGCACAGGGGTGGGCACAGTGGGTGAAGCAGATGACCCATCCCTGACCCTGCAGACAGCACCAAAGGCACCTGCTGGCTGAAGGTCCAGGATAGCCGCTGTGAGGTGAACCTTCAGGGAGCCACACTGCGCTCCGAGTGCTGCTCCACCCTTGGAGCTGCCTGGGGGAGCCCCTGCGAGTGCTGCGAGACTGGTAACACCCTCCTTGGTCGCCCAGGATTAGCCACTGTGCCTGCCCATTTGCCCATGGGCAGCTCTGGGTGAATGGAATAGCTAGAGAGTGACTTCTTTCTCTATGCCCCTTCTCCCCATCATAGATCCCGCCTGTGCCCGTGGCTTTGCTCGACTGAAGGATCTCACTTGCAAGGGTAACACCCTGCCCTGTCTGGCTCTGCCCTGCTTCCTGAGCCCACACGCAGGCAGGGGCCTATAGTGGGCATTCCAGGGGCCCCTCCCCGGAGTCTTTTGAGATTAAAAAGGAAGTTCCCCTCCCTGTACCCATGTCTTCCTGAGGCTCCCCAGTCCCCCTGCCAGGGTCCCTGCCCACATCCCCAAGAACAACTTGGGCTCCCTGGGACCCCAGGGGAACAGCCAGACAACACCCTTCTGTTCCTGAGACCACCCACCTCTCTGTCTTCCTTAACTCCCACTGCCCAAATGTGAACGAGTGCGAGGCTTTCCCTGGGGTCCGTCCCAATGGGCACTGCCTCAACACTGCTGGTTCCTTCCTCTGTGAGTGTCCTGAGGGCCTGACGCTGGACAACACTGGTCGGCTGTGTGTGGGTGAGTCTAGGGGAGGTCCATACACAGGGCCACCTGCCCTTCCTTCATACCCTCTACTCCCAAAATGGGAGATCCCACATCATAGGAGAAGAAGGATTTGGAGGGTCCTCCTCCGGGACCCTCACCTCCAGCAGACATGTCTTAAGATGTTTTGTCTTTGCAACCCCTCTCTTCATTAGTCCCCTAGAACTTAACTGCACCCACTACATGAGTCTCATTGCAAATGGTAAAATCTTGTGAAATAATTTTGACAATGTTTGCTTATGCTCTGGGTTTGAGGACCAAGCACCTCTGGTGTCTGTGTTGAGATGCACATGGAAGACTTTTGGCCTTGCCTGTGGAATCTCCTAGAATGATTCACCCTCAAGTTCAAGGATTCTAGGGGAATATTTTTCCCCTAGAACAGGGTTTCTTGACTTTGGTAGCGTCGACACCATGTACTCATGAATTCTGTGTTGTGGAGGGCTATCTGTGCACAGTGGGGTGACCAGCAGCATTGCTGGCCTCTGCCCACTAGGTACCAGTTGCACCCCACTCCCAGGTGTGGCCGTCATGGCTCTCAGTGGCCTCTGTTGGGGGGAATCACTCCCAGTTGGGAACCCACCTTCTGGATGTTTGTCCTGTCTTCTCTGGGTGGGATCTTTTATCTTCATCTTCCCTGTGCTTGTGTAAACAGGCCCACCGGGTTCTCCGGCCATTTTTTGGGCAAAAGCATCTGTCATCCAGCACATAGGGGTCCATGTTCTCTCAGTGTTTTCTTCCATAGTCCCATCAACCCATTTCTGTCTGTCAATCAGAAGGCTCATGGGCCTGGGTAACCCTTCTCATTTGTTTTTTCTGAGACAGGGTCTTGTTCTGTTGCCCAGGCTGGAGTACAGTAGCATGATTATAGCTCATTGCAGCCTTGAACTCCTGGGCTCAAGCAGTCTTCCTGACTCAGTTTCCTGAGTAGCTGGAACTATAAACATATGCCACCAGGCCCAGTTAATTTTTTTTTTTTTGAGACAGAGCCTCAAACTATTGCCCTGAATAGAGTGCTGTGGCATCACAGCTCACAGCAACCTCCAATTCCTGTGCTCAAGCGATTTTCCTGCCTCTGCCTCCCAAGTAGCTGGGACTACAGGCACCTGCCACAAAGCCCAGCTATTTTTTGGTTGCAGCCGTCATTGTTGTTTGGCGGGCCCGGGCTGTATTCAAACCCGCCAGCTCAGGTGTACGTAGCTGGTGCCTTACCCCGTTGAACCACAGGCGCCAAGCCATCCCAGCTAATTTTTTAGATTTTTTGTAGAGATGAGGATCTTGCAATATTGCCCAGGCTGGTCTTGAACTCCTGGCCTCAAGTGATCCTCCCACCCCTGCCTCCCAAAGTGTTGGGAATACAGGCATGAGCCACTATACCCAGCCTAGAAACTGTCTTTCTAAAAGTATTATATTCTAGAAATTCATCTTCAAGTGAACCCATTGAAATGTAAGTTATTTGTTTGTTTGTTTGTTTTTGAGACAGAGCCTCAAGCTGTCACCCTTGGTAGGGTGCCTTGCCATTATAGCTCATAGTAACCTCCAACTCCTGGGTTTAAGCGGTTCTCTTGCTTCAGCCTCCCAAGTAGCTGGGACTGCAGGCACTTGCCACAATACCCAGCTACTTTTTGCTTGCAGCTGTCATTGTTGTTTGGCAGGCCTGGGCTGGATTTGAACCCGCCAGCTCTGGTGTATGTGGCTGGTGCCTTAGCCGCTTGAGCTACAGGTGCGGAGCCTATTTCTTTTTCTTTCTCTTTTTTTTTGAGACAGAGTCTCATTCTGTTGCCCTGGGTGGAATGCCGTGGTGTCATAACTTACAGCAATCTCAATCCTTTTGCCTCAGCCTCCTGAGTAGCTGGGACTACAGGTACCTGCCACAACACCCAGCTATTTTTAGACAGAGTCTTGCTCTTGTTCAGTCTGGTCTCAACTCAAGCA
Organism: Arctocebus calabarensis; assembly: GCA_963573935.1. NCBI lineage: Eukaryota > Metazoa > Chordata > Mammalia > Primates > Lorisidae > Arctocebus > Arctocebus calabarensis. The sequence continues at coordinate 6,687 of CAUYON010030130.1, forward strand.
ATCCACCCACCTTGGCCTCTCAGAGTGCTAGGATTATAGGCATGAGTCCCCATGCCAGACTGAAATGTATGTTACTTTTATAAAGAGAGCAAAATTGCTCTAGATCAGGTGTTGGCAAACTTCTTCTGTAAAGGAATAGAGAAAGTATATATTTTTGTTACAACTCAACATTGCCTTGCAGTACAAAAATAGCCACACATTGTAGATAAGTGAATGGGCATGGCTGTGTGCCAATAAAACTTTATTTGGAAAAATGGGCAGCTGGCTCTGGAGCTATAGGTGGTGGAAACTCTGTCTTAGACCTTCATCTCTGGAGCTGAGGAGGATTTGGCTATTGTAGAGGGTCCAGTGAGAGTTTTATGGATTAAGCACTCAATTTAGAGCCAGCCTGGTTTGAACCCTAATTCTATCTCTCAGTAACTGTGTGGCCTTGGGCAAGTTAACTAATCTGTTTCTGCTTCTTTGCCTGTTTAATGGGATAAGATAGTATTTTTTCCTTGGCATTCTTCTGAGGATTAAATGGATTGAAGAGTTCAGAACAGTGCTCAGCACATGGTCTACACCCAGGCAGCTCAAGTTATAGTTGTCACAGTGTGACAAGGACTGGACCTGGTGCCTATTCCTCTGTATAGACATGAGGCTGGAGCCGCGTTTCCTTCAATGGGATGAGGACAATTGTGGGGCCCCTTTGCCTGGCAAGTACCAGATGGATGTCTGCTGTTGCTCCATTGGGGCTGCATGGGGAGCTGAGTGTGAGGCCTGCCCAGAGCCCAACTCCCCAGAGTACGCCAGCCTATGTCCCCGAGGGCTGGGTTTTGCCAGCCAGGACTCCCTCTCTGGCCAACTGTTCTATAAAGGTGAGGTTTGGGTAAGGGAACACAGCACAGGCAAAAGCTTGGAGGTGGGACTTGTGTTGGGATGCAGGGGATGTGGGAATGTTTTAGAACAAAGAGCCCAGGGAGGACTTGGTTGACAACTCAGGGCATCGGAGGTCTTGGTGATGGTTTATGCCCTGTGCTCTAGATGTGAATGAGTGCAGGGCGTTTCCCAGCCTCTGCACACATGGCACCTGCCGCAACTCTGTGGGCAGCTTCCACTGCTTCTGTGCGGGGGGCTTCGCCCTGGATGCCCAAGAAAGGAACTGCACAGGGGGGTCTCTGCCTCTGCCCCTTGGAGAGGAGTAATGCTTGCAGGGTTGGGGTTCTTGATCAGACATAGAGACAAGGCCCATTCTTTAGGCACCTCTTGTGTCTGCTTGTGTGCTGTGTGACCGGAGGCAGGTCATTGCTCTCTGGGACGCAGGGATCCCACCTGCAAAAGGAGAAGCTGGCAGAGGTCACCTCCAGGGGCTTCCAGGCCATGGGGAAATTCTCTGCCTTTGTCTGGTGTTCATTTAAGGTCCCTGCATTTCCCCAACTCCATTTAACATCTTGGAACTTCCATGTGGCCTTTGAGTCTACAGACCTGGAGATCCCATCCCATCCCATGTTCCTTGTTCTGTGTCCCCCTTATGTCCACAGACAGGGAGCCCCTGGCCTGTACACCCTCGTGCCACACACATGACCCCTGTCCTGTGCACCCTCTGCCCACAGACATCGATGAGTGCTGGATCTCCCCTGACCTCTGCAGCCAGGGCAGCTGTGTCAACACCCTGGGTGGCTTTGAGTGCAAGTGTTTCGCAGGATTCGAGAGTGGCTTCATGCTCATGAAGAGCTGCATGGGTCGGTGGCCTCGGACCGAGGGTGTGACGGGTGCACTGGGCCAGGGGATGTGGAGGGAGGAGGGTGGGGATGTCACCATGTGGCTGTGGGTGGAGGGGCAGGTGTGAGGAGGAGCTCCAGACCAGGTGAGTGAGAGGGAGTCTGGGCACAGATGTCTGGGAGTAAGCAGCACACTGCGGGTGGGCGAGGTCTCCCAGGGAGGGCACAGCAGCTTGGGAAGAGGAAAGAGGACAGGACCCTGCAGAGAAGCCTGGTGAATGGCACTAGCTAAGAGGCCTCTTGCCCCATTGTTCTTATTCATTTGATGAACATTTCATATGCATCCTCTAAGCTAGGGATACTGCAGGGAACTGGAGCCTCGGGCACCATTTCCTTGGAGCTCATGACCTAGATGGACCTTGATAAGTCCCCAGAGAAAAGCTAATTGCAGCCAGGTGTGGTGGCTCAGGCCTGTAATCCCAGCACTTTGGGAGGTTGAAGTGGTAGGATCACTTGAGGCCAGGAGTTCAAGAGCAGCCTTAACAAGAGTGAGACCCCATCTCTACAAAAATAGAAAAACTAGCCAGGTGTCGTGATGGGTACCCGTAGTGCCAGTGATATAGGAGGCAGAGGCCATAGGATCACTTGAGCCCCAGAGTTTGAGGCTGCAGTGAACTGTGATGACACCACTGTGTTACACTCTAAGTGGATGATGGAGTGAGACACTGTCTCAAAAATATAGAAATAATAGGGCGGCACCTGTGGCTCAGTGGGTAGGGTGCCAGCCCCACATACTGAGGGAGGTGAGTTCAAACCCGGCCCCGACCAAACTGCAACGAAAAATAGCCGGGCACTGTGGCGGGTGCCTGTAGTCCGAATTGCTCGGGAGGCTGAGGCAGGAGACTCGCCTAAGCCCAGGAGTTGGAGGTTGCTGTGAGCTGTGATGTCACAGCAATCTACCAAGGGCAATAAAGCGAGACTGCCTCCCCCTCCCCCAAAAAGAAAGTAGCTCAGCACCTGTAGCTCAACGGATGTATACCTGAGCTGGCGGGTTCGAATCCAGCCCAGACCCGCCAAACAACAATGATGGCTGCAACCAAAAAATGGCCAGGCGTTGTGGCGGGCACCTATAGTCCCAGCTACTTGGGAGGCAGAGGCAGGAGACTCGCTTGAGCCCAGGAATTGGAGGTTGCTGTGAGCTGTGATGCCACGGCACTCTATCCAGGGTGACAGCTTGAGGCTCTGTCTCAAAAAAAAAAACAAAAAAAGAAAGAAAGAATACAAAATAAATGCAAAATTGCCACTGTCAGAAGCACTTGAAAAGGGTCTGATGGGACTGTGGCCCCTGGGAGAATGTGCCCCATTTGGTGGGGCTGGAAAGAACAGGAGTGGACGAGGTGAGGAGAAGCTGAAAGAGCAGCCTGGATAAAGAGCAGCACATGCCAAGGCCCTGGGGTGGGCCTGAGGGAGGGAAGGAGATGGGTGAGGGTGGGGTGGGGGACTTCTCAGCATCTTCTTCCGTGACTCCAAGAGTGTCCTCCTCACCACCAAATTCTCCTGAGAATCCCAGCCTGTCTCCTTGTGCAAGTGGTCCCTGCTTCTCCCAGCCCAGACCCCAGGCACCTGAGCCCAGGGCGTCCAGACTGTCCTGGCTTTGGTCGGGTATAGGACCCCGAGGAGGAGGTAGGGAGAAGCTTCCACAAGTCACATCACACCTGTGTGCTTTCAGCATCTTCGCAGCTGCCCTCTCTTTCCACACACATTTTCAGACGTGGATGAGTGTGCCAGGGACCCACTGCTCTGCCAGGGAGGCACCTGTACCAACACAGATGGGAGCTACAAGTGCCAGTGTCCCCCAGGCCATGGGTTGACAGCTGAGGGCACTGCCTGTGAGGGTGAGTGTGAGCCAGTGTGTGTTAACATGAGTTAGTGAGTGTCTGGTGAATGGGAATTGTGGAAATGAGATGGTGGGCACATGTATTTGTCTCTAAGGCCACACCTGTGTGTGAATGTGCATCTCTGTATGTGAGTGGTTGCCTATGTAAGGTGGTGGGTGTGTGTATTTGTGTGTCTGGATGAGTATACAGGTGTGTGTATCTGTGAATGTGTGTTTGCATGTGAGTAGGTGTGAGGGTGTGTTTCTGAGTGAGTTCTGGTGAGTGTGCATCCTTAGTGTGGGTGAGAATTTACACAAGGATAAGTGTATTTGTGTGTGAGTTGGTATGCAGTGCATTTGTGAGCATGCACCTGAGTGTGAGTGTGCATTTGGGGGTACATGGTTTTCTACCGGGGTAGTAGGTTTGCATGAGAGTGGCTGCAAGAATGTGTTTACAAGTGGGTCTGTTTGCACCTGAGTGTGAGTGTGTACCTGGGTGCCTTGTGTTCAAACAGGGCGAGTGTCTTTGCATGTGAGTGGGTGTGAGGGTGTGTTTTTAAGTGAGCATATGGGCATGTGTGTGTGCCCACATGGTGGCGTGCATGTGTGTCTAAGTGTGTCTCACAGATGGCTGATGGGCACGGGTCAGTCCTTCCCCTGGCTCTCTGCCCCACCAACCATGTGCTCCCTCCACAGACATTGATGAGTGCTCCCTGAGTGATGGTCTGTGTCCCCATAGCCAGTGTGTCAACGTCATCGGTGCCTTCCAGTGCTCCTGCAACACTGGCTTCCAGGCCACACCTCACCGCCAGGGCTGCGTGGGTAAGGCCATGCCCGTCTGCTGGCCCCCAGGCACCCACTCTAGTCCCAATTGTAAAGACGGTCCTTCCTGCCTGCTTCCTTCTGCCCGGGTCCTGCCCCAGTGCTCCCTGTCCACCCTCCCCCTGCAGACATCAATGAATGCAGAGTCGGGAATGGCGGGTGTGGTGCCCACTGCATTAACACCAAGGGCAGCTACCAGAGCATCTGTGGAAAGGGCTACTCCCTGATGCCCGATGGCAGGGCATGTGCAGGTAGGTGGGCACGACCTCTTCCGCTGCCTGGGAAGGGGGCAAGGAAGAGAATGTGTTAGTGGGGCCCAACCTGGCCAGGAGCCCACCACAACCCAGGATACTGGCGCAGCCAGTCAGATGCAGGGCACCTCCTGCCTGGCATGTGGGCCTGGCTCCAGGCAGGCTGCTGACCTTGCAGGAGAGACCCTGCGGCTTTCCCTTCATCTCTGCTGCCTGCAGCCCAGCTCTCCCCTCTGCTCCCCCAGACGTGGACGAGTGTGAAGAGAACCCCGACATCTGTGACTGGGGTCAGTGTACTAACGTTCCGGTAGGTCACCGCTGCCTCTGCTATGAAGGCTTCACGACCACACCAGACATGAGGACGTGTGTTGGTGAGAAGCAAGGACTGTGGGGGTGGAGGAGGTGCTATAACAAGGGGAAGAGAAGATGAGGCTTTGTAACAGCAGTTGATGTTCCTTTCAGGGGTCCCCAGTGCCCCGAGTCCACTCTCCAAAGCCCACAGAGTCTCATATTTATAGAAGCAGAGAACCCCGAATCTTGTTCTTTTCGACTGTTGGTTGAATACTCGCCCTGTGCCCAATACCTGTTGGTGGATCACGTCCTGCTGCACCTGCAGGACAGGCTGCTCTTTAAGATCACCAAAGACAAGGCCAGGCACGGTGGCTCACGCCTATAGTCCCAGCACTCTGGGAGGCTGAGCTGGGTGGATCCCTTCACCTCGGGAGTTTGAGACCAGCCTGAGCAAGAGTGAGACCCTGTCTCAACTAAAAATAGAAAAATTAGCCAGGCATTACGGTGGTCACCGGTAGTCCCACCTGCTTGGGAGGCTGAGGCAAGAGGATGGCTTGAGCCCAGGAGTCTGAGGTTGCTGTGAGCTGTAACACCACTGCATTCTACCCAGAGTGACAGAGTGAGACTGTCTCAAAAAAAAGATCACCAAAGACAAAGGGGCTTTTGCAGAGGAAGGTGAACCACTGGGAAAGAGACTCAGAAATGTGTTCTCCGAGTCTTTCTTGAGCACTCCTGGATGTTTGGGTGGTGGTCATTGTCTTCAGCAGCTACATGTCATCCTGCAGCTGGAAAGAATTAGGCGGGGTGCCCTTTCAGGGCAAAGCTGAAGACGGAGTAAGGAATTTATAGGAAGTAACAGTGCCACTGCTGACCAAGAAGTCTGGTCCAGGGCAGGGGAGCTTATGTGATCCAGGTCACAGGAATCTCAGGGAGCTTCAGAAAAGAATTGCATTTAGGGTCTAGATGCTGTGGCTCACGCCTGTAATCCTAGCACGCTGGGAGGTTGAGGTTGGTGGATTGGTTGAGCTCAGGAATTCAAGACCTGCCTGAGCAAGAGTGAGACCCTGTCTCTAAAAATAGCCAGGTGCTGTGGCAGGCACCAGTAGTCCCAGCTACTCAGGAGGCTGAGGCAAGAGGATCACTTCAGCCCAAGAGGTTGAGGTTGATGTGAGCTATGATGCCACAGCACTCTACCAAGTGCAACAAAGTGAGACCCCTTCTCAAAAAAAAAAAAAAAAAGAAAAAAAGAAAAAGGAAAAGAAGAAAAAAAGAAAAGAAAAAGAAAGAAATACGTTTAGGGAATTCCTTCTGCTCCACACATATATTGCAGATCCACTGGGTATATTGGCATAAAGGCTCTGAAAAGCCCTGCAGGAGGAAAACCCGGTTGGCTTTGTTGAGGCTTGCATCCCCATAAAATCCTTTTGGGAGTACATGCCTGGTGGGTTCCTTAGAATAAGTGCTGTGAAATGTTCATAGAACACTCCTGGCTTTCCAAGGTGGAACCTGAGGGAGTTCCCACTCCTGGAGATGAGCTAAGGGGCCCTGTGTGGCAAGATGCTTAGGAATGCTGTAGCTATCCCTCCTGTCATCCCTCACTGCCCCTCCTGTTACTCCATTACCCAGCCCTCAGGCCTCATGCCCTTTGCCCCTACAGATGTGAATGAGTGTGACCTGAACCCCCACATCTGCCTCCATGGGAACTGTGAGAACACAAAGGGCTCCTTTGTTTGCCACTGCCATCTGGGATACGTGGTCAGGAAGGGAGCCACAGGCTGCTCTGGTGAGCATTAGTCAGAGGTGCAGCAGGGGGACCCCAGAGAGCCAGCTAGGGGGTCACAGAGCTGTTCAGAATTTATCCTTACAGATTTCCACTGATAGGGTCTCGTGTTAAAGCAAGAGCAGGACCTAGTGCCATGGCTCACACCTGTAATCCTAGCACGTTGGGAGGCCAAGGCTGGGATCACTAAAGGCCAGGAGTTTGAGACCAGCCTGGGCAATATAGCAAGCAAGACTCTGTCTCTTCAAAAAATAAATTAAAAAAAAATTAGCTGAGTGTGGTGATGCACGCTTTTAGTCCCAGCTACTTGAGAGGCTGAGGCAGGACAATCACTTGAGCCTAGGAATTCAAGGTCCTAGTGAGTTACAACCACACCACTGCTCTGGCCGGGATGGTAGAACAAGGAACAAAAATAAAAAGGCAAGAACAGAGCCTTATAAAGCTCCGCTGGGATTCCTTTAACATCTCAGCAGGGCAAGCCCCAAGTGACTGTGGCAGTATTTCCCAAGTACAAACGCCTGATAATTTTATGTGACACAGGGACAGATTAAACATTTAAATAGTTATTGCATTAGCTGCCTATGGCTGGCATAACAAGTCTTCACACATGTCATGGCTTAGAAGTTTATTCTCTTTCCAGAACAGTAGTTCTGGAGGCCAGAAGCCTGGGATCAAGGTGCTGACAGGGTTGGCTCCTTCCCAAGGGGAAAGAATCTGTCCAGTGCCTCCTTCAGTTGTAGAGGACTTATGGCTCCAATCTCTGCCTCTATCTTTATGTGGTCATCTTCTCTGTGTGTCTTCTCATGGCCTCTTGTAAGGACACCAGTCATTAGACTGGAGCCCACTCTCGTCCATGTTGACCTCGGCTTGGTCACATCATCAAAGACCCTGTTTCCAAACGCAGTCCCATCCACAGGCATCAGGGGTTAGGAATCAAATACGCCTTGTGAGGGGACACAGTTCTCCCTGCTCCAGTTATGTAGTTATTTTAATGTGTGCTAGAAACAAAAGTTGCATAGTAGAGCATCAAACCCGTGACTTCTTAGAGGTTGTTGATGTTGATATAAATTTTTCATTTAAAATACATTCACATCGGCTCGGCGCCTGTGGCTCAACAGGCTAAGGCGCCAGCCATGTACATCTGGGCTGGTGGGTTCGAATCCAACCCGGGCCTACCAAACAACATTGACGGCTACAACCAAAAAATGGCCAGGAGTTGTGGTGGGCGCCTGTAGTCCCAGCTACTTGGGAGGCAGAGGCAGGAGACTCACTTGAGCCCAGGAGTTGGAGGTTGCTGTGAGCTGTGATGCCACAGCACTCTATCCAGGGTGACAGCTTGAGGCTCTGTCTCAAAATAAATAAATAAATAAATAAA
>CAUYON010030133.1:0-12585 GCA_963573935.1 Arctocebus calabarensis
GGGTGAACTGAAGTATCAAGGTGGCAAGGAAAACATTTATAACACCAATCACATTAATAGCAAATGGGCTAATACATTCGTAGAAGGGCTACCAGACATCTAAGCCCACAGATGCACCCACAGTCAGAAACACTGACATACAAACAAAACATAACAAACAAACAGCCAATCACAGAACAACAGTTAAGAAGGAAAAAAAAAAAAAAGAATCCTACAATAAAATTGCTTCTTGTAAAATACTTGAGAATAGTGAAGAAGAAAAGCCTCTAGCAAATATGATATAAGCACTCTTAGAAGCTATAAGAAGGGAGCGAGAGGAGAGGGAGAGAGAACAAAGAAATTAACATGGGAGAGGAAGAAGAATGTTTGTTTGAGAATAGGCGGTAATAAAAATAGCTTACGAAAAGAAAGTGAAGTAAAGAGTTATTTGTAGACAAAAAAATATATAAAATCTCAAAAATATTATTCTTATATGTATATAGAATTGCAGTCAAGTCCGGTGGCGACTGTGGGGGGAGGGGGCTCGCAGTCGCTGCAGATCTCCGGGTCCGTGGCAGTGTCGGCAGCGGTGGTGTCACTATTGGTGGGACGGTGGCACCGTGGCTCACGGTAGCAGTGGCTTCAGAGCGACTGCAGCAGCACAGTGGCCATGAAGGCTGGAAGGGAGGGGCTTCACGGGGCTGTTGGTGGGAACTTGAACTTCAGTTATTCTTCAGCTGAAGTCCCCGGGGGCCCTCCTCACCAACTTTCACAGCTCAAAGTGTCTTTTCACTAGGGTCCCTGCCTAGTGTAACGCTGGCTGGTCACCCATTCTTTCTCCCTCTCATTGATCTGGGGAAAAGGTCCTCACCATTTTGGACATTACAATGTGTCAGTCCAGCAGAGTCCGGACCCCTCAGCTCACGCCAGGGCTGCCCAGGTCTCTGTGGTTCCTAGCAGTGCCCCTTTCTAATCATCAGACTGAGTTCCACGCTTCAGTGGAATTTTCTCCAATTAGAGATTGTGAGTTGGGACCTGCTGCCCTCCCTGTGGGAGGGGCTGGCTGCCCCTCTGCCAGGCAGGGGGAAACAGGTTGCAACAGTTTCCACGGTTAAGAACTATATTTCAAACATGCCAATCCTCCCAATCTCTGTGTCTCACCAGCTGCCCGTCTACACCAATAATTCACACGGGGAAAGATCCAGAGCTCCCACCCTCTCACCTGTTGACCGGGGAGAGATGGGCTATGGGACCATCTCTGCCGCCATCTTCCAGCACTTCTGGCCAAGGCCACGCCAAGGAGGGAAGGCTGCATCCACTCTTGGTCCTGCAGTCTCACCTCTGATTCTGGGCTGGCTGTGACACCGCCCCATCACCTCAGGGTCTCTCTTTTTTATATTAACCATCATAGTAGGTATAAAGAAATGTTTCATCATTGTTTTGATTTGATTTTGCCTTATTTTTGGTAATGTTAAGAACCTCTTCTTGTACCCGTTGTCTACTTGTGAGTTTTCCTTTAAAAAGTATTTTCTATTTCTTGCCTATTTTTCAATTGGATAATGATCAAAAATTTTGATCAACAATTATATGAATTCCTTATATATTTTGGATATTAACATCTTATTAGATATATAATTTACAAATAATTTCTCTCCAGTAAGTTTTCTTATTTTGTACAGAAGCTTTATAGTTTGATGCAATCCAACTTGCTGATATTTTTCTTTTATTCCACTTATTATTATGTCCTATCCCCCCCAAAAAAATCATTGCAAGACTTATGTCAAGAAAGTTTTTTGACATGTTTACATTAAAATATTTTATGGTTTCATGTCAACATTTATTATCTCTTTTTTCATAAAAGTCATCCTAGTAGATATGAAGTGATATCGCCTCATGGTTTGATTTGCATTTTCCTCATGATTCTTAATGTTGAACACCTCTTTATATACCTGTAATCTGGAGCCATGGCATAAGAAAAATGGTCTAATTTTATTCTTTTCCTTGTGAGTATTCAGTTTTCCCAGCACCAAGCATTGAAAAAAAATGTACTTTCTTCATTTTGTATTCTTGGTGGTCCTAACATAGATTAGTTGGCATTACATGCATCCATTTATTCCTGGCCTCTCTAATCTGTCTCTTTGTTTCTTGTGCTTTTTATACCATGCTATTTTTATTACTATAACCTTGAAATATACTTAAAAATCAGAAAAAAATTGCTTTCTTCTTGCTGAAGATTTCTTTGGCTCATCAAATTTTCCATACAAATGTTAGACTTTTTTTTTAATACTGTGAAAAATACCCTTGAAATTTTATTTTTTATAATTTTTTTTTATTAAATCATAACTGTGTACATTAAGGCATTTATAGGGTACAATGTGCTAAGTTGAAATAATATGTGAAAATCTCACATCAAACAACTTTTTTTTACCATAATCAACATCTCACTTCCTTATTTGTTGTGGTAAGACATTTAAACTTGTAATAGTTTTGACATGTTCCATTGCATTATACACAATAGATGAGTTGCCACCAAATACACTCTTTCCTCATGGCCTCCCTCCTCCCCTCCCCTTCCATCTCCTTCCATTCCCTCTTTCTTTCTGGACTATGGTTTTGTTTTATCATTCATAGGAAAGTGTATTATACATTGGTTATTATACATTGGTTTCATAGTAGTATTGAGTACATTGGATACTCTTTCTTCCTTTTTTTTTATTAACTCATTTGTACATACATCAGGAATACATTTATGCTATTATGTGATTCAATGTGTTGATTATTTGAACAAATTGGAATGCTTACATCCTACTAATTAACATAGCCTTCACCTTATTTACCCAATTACAGCGTTAAGACATTTGTGTTCTACACCTGATAGATCCAACTTGTACTTATAATAAGCTCCTTAGGTGTGGTCCCTCTACTAACCCTCCCTCTATCAATCCACCCCCCTCTCTTTTCCTCATTCTCCCCTTCCCTCCTTTATCCTAGGCTATAGTTGTGTTTCATTCTTCATATGCAAGTGTGAGTGATTATAAATTGGTTTTTACTTTACTAAAAAGAATATGTTCCATCTCCATCCAGATGTAAAGATGTAAATTTCCCACCTTTTTCAAGGTGGCATAGTATTCCTAGTATTCCATAGTATGCATATACCACAATTTTTTAATCCTTTCGTGAGTTAATGGGCACTTAGGCTGCTTCCATGACTTGGCAATTATGAACTGGGATGCGGTGAACATTCTGGTGCAAATTGTCCTTATTGTAAAATGATTTTTGATAATCTGAGTATATATCTAGTAGAGGAATTACAGGATTGAATGGCTGGTCTACTTTTAGTTCTCTAAGTTCTTCCAAAACTTTTCCCAAAAAGAATGTATTAGCTTTTTTTCCCACCAACAGTGTAGAAGTGTCCCCCTTCTCTCCACATCCATGCCAACATCTGAAGTTTTGGGAGTTTGTGATGCTAGCTAATCTTATTGGAGTTAGATAATATCGCACAGTAGGTTTTGATTTGCATTTCTCTGAGGATTAAAGGGGCTGAACATTTTTTCATGTGTTTGTAGTCCATGTGCCTGTCTTCTTCAGAGAAGCTTCTGTTCAAATCTCTTTCCCACGAGGAAATGGGGTTCTTTGTTCTTTTTTTATTGTTTAGTTGGATTTCTCTGTAGATTCTAGTTATTAAACATTTGTCAGAAACATAACCTGAAAATATCTTCTCCCATGCTAAGTGCTGTCTGCTTGCTTAACTTACTGTGTTCTTGGCTCTGCAGAGGCTTTTTAGTTTGATCAGATAGCAGTAATGTATTTTTGGTGTTGCTTCAATTGCCAGATGGGTCTACTCATAAAAAATTCTTCTAAGCCAATTTCTTCAAGTATTTTCTGTGCACTCTTTCCTAGTATCCTTATAGTTTCATGTCTTAAGTTTAAATCTTTTATCCAGTGAAAATCAATTTTTGTTACTGTTGAAAGGTGTGTATCCAGTTTCAGTCTTCTACAGGTAGCCAGCCATTTCACCCAGCACCATTTGTTAAATAAGGAATCTTCCCCCAATTAATGCTTTTGATAGGCTTAACAAGGATAAAATGATGATAAGGGGCTGGGTTCATCTCTTAGTTCACTATTCTGTTACATCCATCTTCCTCTCTATTTTCCTCCCAGTACCAGGCTTTTTGATGACTATAGATTTGTAGTATAGCCTAAAGTCAGGTAACATAATACTTCCTGCTTTGTTTTTATCTCTGGGTAATTATTTGGTATTGGAGATTTTTTCTGATTTCATATAAAATGAAGTACTATTTTTTTCAAGCTCTTTAAATTATGACAGTGGTGGTTTAATAGGGATTGCATTAAATCTGGAGATTGCTTTTGGTAGTATGGACCTTTTAACAATATTTATTCCTCCCAGTCATTAACATGCTATGTTTTTCCATTTCTAAACATCTGCTATTTCTTCTCTCAGGGTTTCTTAATTCTCTTTATAGAGATGTTTTCACATCATTTCTTAGGTAAATTCCCAGATACTTCATCATTCTTGGCATGACTGTAAAAGTAATAGAGTCCTCGACTATATTTTCAGGTTGACTATTGTTGGTATATGTTAAAGCTACTGATTAGTAAGTATTGATTTTGTATCCTGAGATGCTGCTGTATTCCTTGATCACTTCTGATAGTTTTATAGTTGAGTCCTGGGGTTTTCCAGGCATAAGATCATATCATCTGCAAAGAGTGACAGTTTGATCTCCTCTGACCCAATCTGGATACCCTTGATTGCCTTCGCTTGCCTGATTGTAATGGCTGTAATTTCCTCACTATGGTAAATAGCAGTGGAAACAAAGGGCATTCTTCTTTAGTTCTTTACTGAGTAGAAATATTTTCAATTTTACTCCATTCATTATGATATTGGTTGTGGGTTTGCTGTAAATGACTTCTATCAGTTTAAGAAATTTCCCATCTTAGCCTATTTTCTTAAGTGTTCTGATCTTAAAAGGATGCTGGATATTCCCAAAAGCTTTTTCTGTATCCATTGAGAGAATCATATAGTCTTCATTTTTTATTTTGTTTATATTATGTGTTATATTCATAGATTTATGTATATTGAAACAACCTTGTAACATGGGGATAAAATCAATTTGGTCATGGTGTATAATTTTTTTGATGTGTTGTTGAATTCTGTTTGCTAGTATTGTATTGAGTATTTTTACATCACTATTCATTACTGATATTGGTTTATAGTTTTCTTTGTTTCCTGGGTCCTTTCTTGGTTGGAAATCAGGGTGATATTTGCTTCATAGAATGTGTTGGGAAGTATTCCTTCCTTTACTATGTTTTGGAAAAAGTTATGGAATATAGCACCAGTTCCTTTTTAAAGGTTAGGTGGAATTCTGATGTGAAGACATCTGGTCCCAGAATTTTCTTTTTTGGGAGATTTTATATAGTTGAATCTATTTCATTGTTTGATACAGGTCTCTTTAAAATTTCTAGATCTTTTCTGTCTAGGAAGGTGACAGGTTTCCAGGTGTGGTCCAGTTCCTTCAGTTTTCATGTTTCTGAGAGTAGAGTTTTTTGTAGTAATAATAGAGGATTTCTTGAATTTCTGAGATGTCTGTTATTTTTCCTATATGGTCTCTGACTGATGATATTAGAGATTTTACTTTTCTGTTTCAAGTTACACTAGCCAAAGGTCTATCAATTTTGTTAATCTTTTCAAAAACCAAATTTTGTTTTTGTGATTTCAATAGAGTGCACATTGATCCTATAGACTGTTTGGGATAATGTGGAACTTTAACTATTTATTCCTTCAGTATATAAACATATAAACATGATACATCTTTTTTCAGTTATTCATGTCTTCTTCAATTCCTTTCATTAATATCCTATAGTTTTAAGTAGAAATGTCTTTTACTTGTTTGGTGTAATATACCACTTAAAAATGTATAATTAATTTGCTATTGAGAGGGTTTTCTTCCATATTTTTGGACATGTTTTTAGTGTACAGAAACATAGTTGATATTTGTATGAAAATTTCCTGTTTGGAGAATTAACTGAATTAGGTCATTACCTCAAAGTTTTTTTCTGGTGTTATCTTCAGGGTATGTATGTATGTATGTATGTGTATATATACATATATGTATATATGTATGTATGTGTATGTATATGAATATGTCATCTGTAAGCAGTAATTTTTTTTAAGATAGAATCTCAGTTTGTTGCCCAGGCTAGAGCCAGGCTAGAATGTGTGGTGTTGGCCTAGATCACAGTGACCTCAAACTTTGGGGTTCAGGTGATCCCCATGCCTCACCCTCCAGTATAGCTCAGCGTACAAGTGTCAGCCACAATGTCCAGCTATTTTTTCTATAGAAACAGAGTGTCATTCTTGCTCAGTCTAGAAATCAGTGAAAATGTTACATTTTCCTTTTGACTTTGAGTTTTTTCCATCATTTTCTTGCCTAAATTTACTGCTGATGTCCTGCATTATGGGATAAAATAGAAGGACTAAGAATTGGAACACTATAACCTTCATAGGTTTATGTTCATTTAAAGGCTCAAACACTTCTTCCAGTTTCTATAATTTTTTTTTTCAGGCAAAGATTTTGATTTTTGTTAGGAATTTGATATAAAGAAATACCCTTTGGATTTTCAGTGAATAATGTTTGTACCAAGGTCACTCTTTGCTCTGCAGTGGAGTCTACCTTTGGCCTATTCTGAAAGGATTGTCTAGTTCTAAATCTTTGGTTTCTGGAGAATGTGAACTGTCTTCAGAATTTTCTTTTTCCTTTCCTTTTCTTTTCTTTTTTTTTTTTTTTTTTTTTTGACAGAATCTCATTATGTTACCCTCATGAGAGTCCTGTGGTGTCACAGTTCACAGCAACCTCAAAATCTTGAGTTTAAGTGATTGTGGTGAATCAGGCTCCCAAGGAACTGGGACAAAAGTTGCCTCCCACAATGCCACGTATTATTTTTCTGGTTGTTATAATTCTTATTGTTGTTGCCAGGCATGGGTCAGGTTCTAACGTGCCACCTCCAGTGTATGTGGCTGGCACCCTAACCACTAAGCTACAGGTGCTGAACCTGTCTTTAGAATTTTGATCTCTATAGCATAGGCACTAGACTAGGTTTCTGAAGTTGGGTCAACATATGGTGGACCTGATACCAGGGGTGTGGATTGGCATGGATCCTTTGAGTACCTAAGAGGTATTACTTCAAGTCACTGTTGGAACTATGCACAGGAAGGACTGGAGATGGATGGACTGCTTTTTGGATCACACAAGAACAAGTCTTAATTTCATCTTCTGTTTAGTGATGAATCAATGTTACCAATATTGAAAATAATGCTTGTAATTTGAAGATAATTTTAGAAAGATTTACACCTCCATGTCTTTTAGTCATTTAAATATTATTTGTGGGCTTGGCAACCTGTAGCATGGTAGTTATCGTACCAGCCACATAAACTGAGACTGGTGGTTTAGAACCCAGCCTTAGCCAGATAAACAAGAGTAACTGCATCAACAACAACAACAAAAAATAGCCTGGCATTGTGGTTAGTGCCTCTAGTCTCAGCTACTTGGGAGGCTGAGGTAAGAGAATTGCTTAAGCCCAAGAGTTTGAGGTTAGTGTGAGCAGTGACCTCATGGTACTCTACTGAGAGCAACATAGTGAGACTCTGTCTAAAAAAAAAAAAAATGAATATTATGTCTGGTGAAATCATATAAATTCACCATCATAAGTTTTCAGCTTGCCTCATGGGTGCAGATAAGCATGTCTTGAGCCACATCTTTGGGTGAGCAGGACCACTCCAATTGTGGCTGAAAAGAGTTGGACACTCAGTGGAATCAAGTTATATGATACATTTTCTAATCTGTAAGCAGGACCATGTGTCCTGAACGTTGCCATCTGGTTGAGAACCTGGTGGCTCAACCTGGCCCACTTGGGTCCTGAGTTCCATTAGGATTTTACAATCTTCTATTTACCTTCTAAAATTTACACAAATGTATTTGTTCCATGGATGGAGGACAAATGATTTTTGTTGTGTAGAAATATTTAGGTGGATCCCAATAAACTAACTTGACAAATATCCTTTCAATATGTTTTTAATTTCTAATTTGTTTCATTTCAAAATTTTCTATAATTTTATGTGAAGGTTAGAATAATATACGGGAATTTTTATGTTACATGAGGTGAATTAGATAATAGGCACCTCATATTTAATAACATGTTCATTAATAAATTTACATTTACTTCAAGGAAGTGAAGAATCAGTAGAATTTTCATCTACTTTCCTATATCTAAATGATAATGTAATTTATTCCCAAATGTTTATTTCATTTTATCTTTTTTAATTTCAGATTAATAGAAGAGTACATATAATTAAGCTACAATTTTGGCATTTGTTAGGAACATTTGAAGTTGTATTTGATTTCTTGTGTTTTATACTTCTACATTGTATCTATTAAGTGGGGGCTTACTTTGCCCCTTCCCACTCCTTGTCCCATCTTCTTGAAGTAAACGGTGGCTTTCCAATTGTATGACCCTGTAGTTGTTTATCTGCTAGTTTCAAATTATTAGAAGTGCATGAAATTCTCTTTTTCTATTCTTTAGAGACTTTAAAACTTGTGGTCCATTATTATATTCTGTGTGTAGTATTAGTCTGAATACTTCCTGGAGAGGTGTCTGATAGTGGCAAATTTCCTCAATGATTGCATGTCAGTAAAACATTTGAAATGGCCATCAAATATGAAACTTAGTTTAGCAGGCTACAGAATCCTAGGATGGAAATTTTTTTTTATTTAAGTATATTACAAGTGAGAGTCCAGTCTCTTCTACCTTGTTAAGTTTCAGCTAGAAAATCTTCTGTCACCATGATGGATTTGCCCTTGTAGGTCAATTGGTTCTTACTCCTGGTGGCCTTCAAAATTTTCTTTCATTTTAGGCAAGTTCAATACAATGTATCTAGGAGATGCTGTCTTGGAATTGAGATAAACTGGTATTTGAAATCCATCTGGAAAGAGTGTATCTGAATCTTTGGTTATACTTAGTAAATTGTCAGTTTTGATATCCTCTAGTAAGATATCCTCAAGCTTTTGGGTCACACTTGCCTTCAGGGATCTTACAGTTTGTATCTTTATATCATTTATGAAATCTGATTATTCTCTAAGAGATCATTGTTCTTTTACTCTCTTCTTTTCTTCCTCCTCAAGTAACTGAGTTATACCAAGAGCCATGTCTTCAACTTTTAAGACACTTTCTTCTTCATGGCTTTTGCTGTTATTAAAACTCTACTGCACCTTAAACTCCTTGAATGACTCCTTCAGTACTTTAAACTCGTATATCTTTTATAAATTCATTCCAACTTTCATTTATTTATTGAGTCGTTTTTTAAATTTAATATTTGTTGTTTTCCACTTTCCCTTTAGTTCTCTTCATTATTTTTGCCATCCATAATCTAAATTCTCTTCTTTCACTTCTATTTTTACATAATTGATATTATCTTTGGTAGCTGCTCTGTAATCTGTTGCAGGATTAACCTGTTTTAGTTTTTCATGTTGACAGAATGTTTTTGTTGGTACTGCCACATGGGTTGTTTCCTCTTGTTTACTTCCTTTTACTTCTGAACTTCTCTCACTTCCTACTTTTCCTTAATTTGCTTTGCTTTTGTGCTTTGAGATTAAAATTGCCCTTTGGTACAGAATTTAAAAAAACAGGGGAGAGGAGAGCAAAGGAATGAGTAAAAGGGAGAAGAAGAATAGAAAGAAGAAAGGTAATAATAATAACGGTAACATCACATGCATGGTCAACCATACCACCAGTACCAGTGATCTGGGTTCTAGGGCAAGGGTATCACCCAAGGTTAGACGTTCATTACCAGCCAGAGCCAGAGTGAAACTCTGCTTCCATCAAATGTAGAAAAAAACCAACCATGAACCATGGTAGGGACCATCAGATGCAGACCCTCAGGAAGCTACAGTAGGAAGAATTTCCAGATCCATGGATTGAAGGCCAACAGGAGCCAAGCCAATGTTATAGCACTGCCGTGTAGGCCTCTGAGAAAAGCTCTGTCCAAAAAACCAAACATACCAAACAGACTGGAGAGAGAGAGAAGGAAACATTATCCTGGTTGTTGTTAAAGGGATTTATGAAAGAAAGATGAAAAAAGTAGAAAAATAACTTAAAAAAGGCAAGGGAAAGAAAAGAGAAAAATAGGAAGTGAACCAAAACAATTGAAAAAGGACAAAAATCTTCATTATGAAAAAGCTACATATATTGCATGGACACCAGGTGGAGCTCCAAGATTAGGAAAAGAAAAATAATAAAAACATATTTCCCTCGTAGCAGTAGGTGGCATCCCATGGTTAAAAGCAAGGTGGGGGCAAACTTCACAGCTTTTAATCTTCATGTGCTTGTGGGAATTTACTAGCTAATTACCAAAGAGACCTGGTTTTGTTTTCTTGATTTATTTGATGTTATTTTTGGCTTGGGAGCTAGCTGTGTGAGAGACAAATCCCCATAGGAATGGTAGAGTGAAATTCCTGCAGCTTCTACCAGACTATGGGGGACATGCCTCAATCATCCAAACAGTTCACCTTTTCAAATAACCAACTTTTTGTTTGGCCAATCCTCTTTTTTTTCTTCTCAACTAATTCATTTAGTTGTGGTATGAAATTTTTTTTTCCTTTTTCTTCTGCTGCTTCTGAGTTTGGCTTGTTTTTCACTTTGGAGTTCTTTGAGCTGTGAGACTATACTGTTAATTAGTGATCATGCTGCCTTTTTGAAAAAGGCACTTAAGGGTGTAAACTTTACCCTGAGGTTTGCTTTTATAGTGTTCCAATGATAGCTGACATCCTCTTTGTCCTTCCCTTCACAGAATATTTTAAATTTCCATCTTAATTTCATTCTTTTTTTTAATTAACACAGTCTTCACCACAATTTCTTAATTATTATGTTTAGACATTTATCTACTTAGTAGATTTTACATGTACCCTTGTAATTTGCACTGTAAGTGTGGTCCCACCAATTACTCTCCCTCCACCCATTCTGCCTCCTCCCCAACCATCCCCTTCCTCCTTCCCCTTCAACTTGGGCTATACTTGAGTTATAGCTTTCATATGGAAATGTGTTTGCTTATATATTGGTTTCATAGTAG
Organism: Arctocebus calabarensis; assembly: GCA_963573935.1. Classification (NCBI taxonomy): domain Eukaryota; kingdom Metazoa; phylum Chordata; class Mammalia; order Primates; family Lorisidae; genus Arctocebus; species Arctocebus calabarensis. The sequence goes on from CAUYON010030133.1 coordinate 11,120, forward strand.
AGCTGAGTACAAAATGAATGAATGAATACTGTACTTTTTCTTCCATTCTTGGGATACTTTACTGATAAGAATATGTTCTATTGATGGAAACATGAAAGAGGTAAAGTGTCCATCTTTTTAAGGCTACATAATATTCCATGGTACACATATAACACAATTTATTAATCCATTCATGGGTGAATGGGCACTTGGGGTTCTTCCATGACTTAGGGTCATTCAACAGCAGGTTGTTTATTTTTCTGACTTTGTGTAGGTTTTATCTTGTGAATGATTTCTTGTTTTATTTAGCAATGGTCTGAGAAGATACTTGGCATAATTTTTATTTTTTTGAATTTGTTGAGACCTATTTTGTGGACTAAGATATGAACAGTGTTGGAAATATCTTACGTGCTCTAGAGAAAAATGCACATTTTGTAGTTGTGGAAAATAATGTTCTGTGTGCCATTAGGCCCATTTGATTTTGAGTTTAGTTTAAGTTGTGTGTTTGTTTTTGTATTTTTTTTTTTTACTTATGTTCCACTTAAATGATTTATTGAGCTCTGACAGTGGAGTGCTGAGATCTCCAGCATTTATGATGGTACTATTTATTTATGTGCTTGACTCTGCCAAGATTTGCTTCATCTTGGGGCTCCCATTTTGAGCATATATATTTTTATGAATTTTATGTCTTTTTGTTGGATAGTTTCTTTTTCCAAAATGACCCTCTGTTTTTCTTTTCTTTTGTTGGCTTCAATTTTGTCTAACATGAGAATGGGTACATGTGCTCTATTTTCATTTCTATTTGCATGGATACAAAAATCTATGGTGTTTTTCTTCAGTTGAAGCTAATTGAAGATGAGGATCCAATCCCTTCAGGCTTGTAAGATTTCTTCTGAGAAGTCAGTTGTTAACCTAATGGTTTTTCTCTTGTATGATACTTGATGCTTCCATCTTGCTGCTTGCAGAATTTTCTCCTTCATTTTGATTTTAATCAGGTTGATCTATGTGTCTTCACACTGACCTATTTGCTATGAATCTTCCTGGTGTTCTATGTCCATCTTGTATCTGTGTGTCTGAATTTCTAGCAATGCCCAATATATTTTCCTTAATAATTTTCTCAAATAAGTTTTCCAATTTTTAACTTGTTCCTCATTTTCAGTGTACCCATAATCCAAAAGTTAGTTTACTTCACATCGTCTTTCATCTCTTAACAATGCTCAGTGGGGCTGGCGGACCTTCTGCCTCCTCCTTGGCAGTGTCGGTGGTGTGGCAGCCAGCTGAAGAGCCAGCGGGCTGGATGACAGGCAAGGAGGGGGACCTCCAACCTCCACCAGAGTCTCCAATTGCCAAAAAGCCTGGACAACTGCTGAGGAGACACCTGTGCCTTGGTGTCTCCTTCACTTCACACTTAAGACTAAATGTGGAACCCCCATCTCCTATGCCTAGGTCAATTTCTTGTGAATTTCCTAGGCCTCAATTCCATGAAA
>CAUYON010030135.1:0-11475 GCA_963573935.1 Arctocebus calabarensis
CTACGTGAGCTCTTTTTTTTTTTTTTTTTTTTTTTGAGACAGAGCCTCAAGCTGTCACCCTGGATAGAGTGCTGTGGCATCATAGCTCACAGCAACCTCCAATTCCTGGGCTCAAGCGAGTCTCTTGCCTCTGCCTCCCAAGTAGCTGGGACCACAGGTGCCCGCCACAACACCCAGCCATTTTTTGGTTGCAGCTGTCATTGTTGTTTGGCGGGCCCGGGTGGATTCAAACCCGCCAGCTCAGGTGTACGTGGCTTGTGCCTTAGCCCGTTGAGCCACAGTTGCCGAGCCAAAAAAGGTGATTTTTTAAAACAGATATTTATGATGTGGCTACCTCTGCTCTAGGCATTGAGGATATGGCCATAAAAGCAAAACTAAGTCACTGCACTCCTTATCATAGTGATAAACCTGTTGGTTAAAGATAAAGATATGAAGATGATTTCCAGAAGAAGTGGTTAAAAATCTTGGAAAGCGTTGCTTTGGCCAGTGCCTGTAGCTCAGTGGGAAGGGTGCCAGCCACCTTCACCAGGGATGGCGGGTTCAAACCTGACCTAGGCCTGCTAAACAACAACGACAACTACAATTTTTAGCTGGGCACTGTGGCAGGCACCTGTAGCTACTTGGGAAGCTGAGGCAAGAGAATCCCTTAAGTCCTAGAGTCTGAGGTTGCTATGAGCTGTGACACCAAGGTACTCTACAAGGGTAACAGCTTAAGACACTGTCTCAAAAAAAAAAAAAAAAAAGAGTTGCTTTGCTTTGGGGAGCAGGTTTAGGGGAGGGAGGAGAAGAGAAAAATAGGGCAAAGCGTTGTTCCTGACATGTTCCTGCTATGCTACTTGATTAAAAAAATTTTTTCATTGGCTCAGCACCTGTGGCTCAAGTGGCTAAGGCGCCAGCCACATACACCTGTGCTGGTGGGTTCGAATCCAGCCCAGGCCCGCCAAACAACAATGATGGCTGCAACCAAAAAATAGCCGGGCATTGTGGTGGGCGCCTACAGTCCCAGCTACTTGGGAGGCGGAGGCAGGAGAATCGCTTGAGCCCAGGAGTTGGAGGTTGCTATGAGCTGTGATGCCACAGCACTCTATCCAGGGTGACAGCTTGAGGCACTGCCTCAAAAAAAAAAAATTTTTTTTTAAATTTAAATTGTTAACAAGACATTCTACTATCTGCCAGCTGTCTATCTTGGGATAGATTACTTAAATTCCCCAGACATCAGTTCTTTCATCTGAAAATTGGGGATAATAATATTTCCCCCAAAGCCTAGTTGCTATAGGAGTCCCTGGCATGAAGAGGCATGCAAATGTCGTGCCCTCCCTGATGCCTCCCATGTAGTATGTTGCAGCTCAATGTTTCCCGCTGAGAAGTGATCTCCATTGTTGGGTTTGGCCAGAGAAAGTCACCTGACGTTGGCTGTTTCTATCCATCTGACACAAAGATGCTCATCTTAAATTTCTCCCTGTGCTAGAGAAACAGGATACACATTGGCAAGAAAGTCAGGAAGAGCTTCAAGCTTCTTGAAAGAACACTGGTCAAATCTTAGCATGGTTTCTATTTGGATGATGCTGTGGGGGTTTTGATATTGTCTCTGCTGCTCAGAAGGTTTCCCTATCAGGTACTTAATCCCTGCAGCACTCAGGGCCTCATGATGTTAGGAGTATTTTTCAACCTTTTTTATCTCAGGGCACACTTGAGCCTATGATTAAACTTCAGAGGCACAGTTAAATTATGTTGATAAGAAAAATATATATATACTTACTGTACTTTTAACTTCTCTTGAAAATAATCTAATGAATGTTTTTTTTTTTTTTTTGAAGAGACAGAGTCTCACTTTATCATCCTCAGTAGAGTGCTGTAGCGTCACAGCTCACAGCAACCTCCACCTCCTGGGCTTAGGCAATTCTCCTGCCTCAGCCTCCCGAGTAGCTGGGACTACAGGCACCCGCCACAACGCCCGGCCATTTTTTGGTTGCAGCCATCATTGTTGTTTGGCAGGTCCAGGCTGGATTCGAACCCACCAGCTCAGGTATACGTGGCTGGCACCTTAGCCCGTTGAGCCACAGACGCCAAGCCAATCCCATTTTTTCTTTTCTTAAAATGTGTATATATTTTTTGGCGCCCTCTGTATTTGTGGTGCTTTGTATGTTTATGTCAAATACACAGGAGCAGTGCTTGCAGTTTATACACTGTGTATGAGTGTGTGTGTGTGTGTGTATGTGTGTGTGTGTGGTGGTTAGGTGCAGGCATTGATATGCTAATAAAGGAAAGTTCTTTGCAGCATCTGTGGCTCAGTGGGTAAGGTGCCGGCCCCATATACCCAGGGTGGCGGGTTCAAACCTGACCCTGGCCAAACTGCAACAAAAAAATAGCCAGGTGCTGTGACAGGTGCCTGTAGTCCCAGCTACTCGGGAGGCTGAGGCAAGATAATTGCCTAAGCCCAGGAGTTGGAGGTTGCTGTGAGGTGTGCAACACCACTGCACTCTACTAAAGGCGATAAAGTGAGACTGTGTCTCTACAAAAAAAAAAAGAAAGAAAAGTTTTAGAAAGAAGAGCCCAGAATTTTAGTGGGTTGCCAATTTCAGTGGTGTAAATATTCCTGCTATGGTAGACTTCAAGCTCTTACCAGTTAATGCAAGCTGGTTTCAGCACATTGCTGGTTGCAAATTTCCAGCATTCCTCTCTGTCAAAAATAGAAAAGCTCCTAGATCCTTCTTCTTATCTGCTTGAAAAGTTCTGGATATTGCTTTAGCTTTTATTTCAGAACCCACTTACATTTCTCAAACAGAATTGTTCTTCCCACTCTGATTCTTTAATCCTTCGTAAAGTTCATACCTCATTGCAACTCATAGGAATTCAGGAGCTACAGTGGGCTTTTGTTTTGTTTTTCTAAAATCTATGCAATGGTTGGCAAGACAGTTTATTTATTCAGAAAGCAGCCAACAGGATGCTACAGGCTTGACAGTGAACCACCCTGCTTCTCACGATTTGGCAGACTCTTGCTGGCCAAGGAAAGCTTTGAGCAGGCAAGAAGAGGGGGCTCCCTCACTTCTGGTGCCCCCACAGTTCTGGCTCTTTGGAAGTGAAGTGGCTGCCTGAGTCTTTGGCATGTGTATAAATCTCTTCTTCATCCCACAGGAAACCCTCTTTTATTAGTTAGGAGGGGGGAGAAGGAAAAGAAACCTCCCCCTACTTTCTTTCCTCTACTCAGAAATCCCATACCCTGGAGCCAGACAGGGCTAGATATAAGCCTGCTGTTTATACTCTTTGGGGGAAGGGGGCTTCCTTAAGGAAAACAATACAAAATTACAAATATAAAGTGACTAAGGTCAGGGCCTTTAGAAGGGGCCTGTGCACATGAGGGTCCCTGAAACCAAAGCTTCATTCGCTTCCAGGAAACGTGCCCCTGGAGCCAGACTATCCTCAGAAGGAAATTGGATGTTTGTCTGGTGACCGTGCGTGGTGGGGTATCCTGTGCTTTTTTTTTTCCTTTTGGACCAGGAGGAAGCTTTAGAACTCTGATGTACTCCTAATTGAAAACTGCCTTCAAGGCTGATACTGGAAGACATGATCCACTTCTGAGAGAGCCATTTCACTGTGTCGCTCCTGCTGTGTCACATGTCCACTCCTCCACTACATGGTACACAATAGTTATGTTTGTGACAGGCAGAGAGAATTGCCCAAGGAAATACCCTCCTCTCTAAGCCCTGGCAGACTAACTTCAGAATCACTGTGGGTGAGAAGGACCCCTAGTGGTCAGTCACGAAGGTCACATCTCTAGTCTTTCCTACCTAGTCTCTTACAGGTATTCTGGCCTGTCAAGTCCAACAGGTGGAGAAAACTGGGAAAATAAAAACCCATTGACATGGGTTCTGCTTTGCTCTCAATCTGGAAATAGAAGGCTTTGGGTGAAAGGGCAGGGCACAGGTTTGGGAGCGTTCGCATTTGGGTTACTACCTTAGTTTTATCATCTTCACATGGGGCCTGCTAAGCCTTAATTATCTCACCTATAAAGTGGTGATAATCATAGGCACCTTCTAGGTGCATGCAGAGATTGACACGCACATAGCTGTCGCCTGTAGTCCCTGCTACTTGGGAGGCTGAGGCAAGAGGATCAAGCCAGGAGTTCAAGACCATACTGGGCAACATTGCAAGACCCCTATCTCGGAAAAAAAAAAAAAATCCCACAGTAGTACTAGGACTCTTTCCTTCAGAAAAAAATGCATGGAGGACAAAGAAAGAAGGAGAATATAGGATAGGTCAGACAAATTTTTGTTTTTGGTATAGGTAGGTTGTGGAGCATAGAATACTGTTCTTAGTCCATTCAGGCTAAGATAGGCGACCATCTCCCCAGAAAAATACACATATGTGCTTACATGCGTGTGTGCGCGCACACACACATACACTTTGCTTACCATTTCAGCAATTATACTGACAGTCTAAAGTTCCTCCTTAAGGTAGTTCAAGAAAACAAATTCAAAAACTCTGAAATCAGATATTTGGGAAAGGAGGGCATGTAGTAGCCCAGAGGAGTCTTTTTTTTTTTTTTTGGAGAAGGAGAGGGAAATTTATTACTTTGCTGTCAAAGGAGGAAAATGGCAGACTGTCTCAAAATAACAAATTTCCTAAACATAATCTGAAACACAGAGCTTTTCCGAGGGAGAGCCTATTGTTACTCAACTACAGTTAATGGTTCTAATCATCCCATCTCTGTGGAAGACAAAGCCAGGACCCAGAGGAGTCTTGAATGAATTCTGATCCTGGCCCTGTTACCAAAGAGCTGTGTCACTTTGGACAAGTCCCTTTACCTCTCTGAACTTCATTTCTTTGCATATACATATATATATATATATTTTTTTTTTTTTTGAGACAAGGTCTTGCTCTGTTGCCCAAACTGGAGTGCAGTGGCGCCCCTTATAGCTGACTGCAATCTCAAAATCCTGGGCTCAAGTAATCTTCCTGCCTCAGCCTCCCGAGTAGCTAAGACTACAATTGTGCACCAACACGCCTGGCTACTTTTTAAAGTGTTTATGGAGAGATGGGGGTCTCACTATATTACTCAGGCTGGTTTTGACCTCCTGGCCTCAGGCAATAATCCCACTTCAGACTCCCAAAGTGCTAGGATTACATGTGTGAGCCACTGTGCCTGGCTTTCTCATCTATTAAAAAAGGGATAGTTATAGCCGAGCATTGTGGCGGGCGCCTGTAGTCCCAGCTACTCGGGAGGCTGAGGCAAGAGAATCGCCTAAGCTCAGGAGTTGGAGGTTGCTGTGAACTGTGACAGTACAGCACTCTACTGAGGATGATAAAGTGAGACTCTGTCTCTACAAAAATAAAAAAAAAAAAAGGGAGAATTAGACAGATGTAGACTTGCCAGATAAAAGACAGGATGCCTAGTTAAATTTGAATTCCAGAGAAACAGTGATGTTTCAAAGTGCAAGAATTAAAATATTGGCTGGTCATGAATAAGCACATCATAGTTACACAGAACATTTTATACTACAGAGGTATTCATTATTTACTTGAAATTCAAATTGAACTGAGTGTCCTGTATTTTTATTTGCTAAATCTAGTGATCCTAGACATGAGGGCTTTGGGGTCTTGATTTAAGGTCTAAACTTCTGGTGATGGAGGTATCCCAATAGTGAGGAGGGAGAAGTTAGAAGGTCACTGATCACCGTGTAAGCAGCTTAGTGGATGCTGTGTTGGGTTCTGGATGGAAAAGGCAACACACTGGGTCCCCGCATTGCTCAATGACCTTTCATTGTTAGGCTGTGACTGGCTGACTTCCAGCTTTTCTGCCACTCTAACACCTTCAGTGGCATTGCCCGTGATCTAGACAGATGACCCTGCTGACTGTGACTTTTTAGCCATTTCCTGAGTTGCCGTCTCTGTCACATCAAGTTTGGTCACAGATTGAGGCTGTGGTTTGATGGCTGGGGGATGGCACTGCCCAGCAGTCATTGCCCCAACCCTCCAGCTTTCCTACATTCTAGTCACTCCCCTCCCTCTCCTCTTCTTCATTCCTCTGTAACAGAAAAGTCCTGTGAGGCCTGCATGCCTGCCTGCCCACAGGGTAGCCCTGTGCACGCAGCCCTTTCTAAGGTGGAGCACCCAGCTTGAACCTCTAATTTGTCTCCAAGCAGGCATCCTGCCTGTCCCTCCCTCCCTCCCTCCCTCCCTTCCTTCCTTCCTTCCTTCCTTCCTTCCTTCTTCTATTTCTTGAGTACCCACCAAGAACTTTCACCTTCATCACCCTGGTCAATGCCTAGTTACATAGTCTGTGGTTCTCAAAGTAAGATTCACAACCCACTGTTCCGGAGTCACATCGGGCTTGAGAAAGGTAAGATTCCTGAATCCCATCAAAACTGATGGAGGACAGTCCTCTGGAGAGTTCCCAGGTGATTCCCACACCCGCCCTAATCAGAAAGTCATGGCTGCCAGTTCCTGGACTCCCTTTTCTGTTACCTTTCCAGAAGTTCCTGGGCTTGGAGAATGTGAAGCAGATTTGTGTCTATTCCCAGGAATTTTCAGATCCTAGGCTGCCTTTCTTCTCTCCCTCTGGGTCTAAGCTACTTACAGAATCTATGGAATATTAAATTCTTTTTTTTTTTTTTTTTTTGAGACAGAGCCTCAAGCTGTCACCCTGGATAGAGCGCTGTGGCATCACAGTTCACAGCAACCTTCAATTCCTGGGCTCAAGCGAGTCTCCTGCCTCTGCCTCCCAAGTAGCTGGGCCTACAGGCGCTCGCCACAGTGCCGGGCCATTTTTGGGTTGCAGCCGTCATTGTTGTTTGGCAGGCCCAGGCTGGATTCGAACCCGCCAGCTCAGGTGTACGTGGCTGGCGCCTTAGCCCATTAAGCCACAGGCATCGAGCCTATTAAATTCTATTTCTTAAATCAGTCAAGCTATTTAAGCTTAATGGTTAACTATTAGGCTCAATTACTTATGGAAAAATGATTTCTTCCATCTGTCAGTTTTAGGAAACAAGAATGTTCCAGGGATTTATATGACCTTAAACAAACCACTTCTTCGACTTTCCAAAAGAGGGGCCATGATACCATTTCTCTGAAGTCCCATCTCAGCACCTGAGGGTACTCTGTGTATCTGCGGACCACCATTAACTTTCTTCTCTAGAATATAAGACCTTTGAAGACCTACCAGGGGTTTCCAACATTTTTCTTTTACTGCTGCACATTAGAAGGGTAAGAGTTGTCTTGGATCACACATTAAATACACAAATGCTAATGAAAGCTAAGTAGCAAAAAAAAAAAAAGGTCCATGCATACTTTTTGTGATGTCCAGCACCACAAATAAGCAAACAAAGCCTTACGAAATCAACATGCAACCACAGGTTGAATAACCCTGGTAGAGCTTGTTTTACTCATATATGGGCCTCCCAGGGTACATGCATACTGTTATGGAGATCAAGGAGCACCATTCATTGTATAGACACCATAGCTTTGTAAAATTATTACCATAATTGTCCACAGATGGCAGTAGAGTGATGTGAGAAACCATCTTTTTCTCACTCATGACAAAGGCACCATATTGGCTTGGATGGGCCTGGTTTCCCTTATACTTAGAATACCTGGCACATAGTAGATTTCCAATGAATATCTGCTCAATACACTTTCCCAACATTTTAGTCATATAAAATGTCAAACATACATATACCCCGTCTAGATTCAGTAATGTTAACATTTGCTATATTTGCTCTGTGTGTATGTGTGTTTATTTTTGCTTAATCATTTGAAAGTTGGTTGCAATCATCATGATGACAATCCATAAATGTTTCAGCAGGCATCTCCTGACAATGAGGACATTGTCGACATAACTACAATACCATTATCACACCTAAGAATGATTAACCATTATTTCCTAATATTGCATAATATCCAGTTGTAGAAGTTGCTGTTAGTGCCCTACCCACATCCTCTTGGCAAATCTACAAGTTGCCTGCAAAGTTTCCATAGCAGTTGACTTCCTGAATGTCTTTGCCTAGACATTCTTGGGCAGCTTGAGACAGTCCATTATGCCTTCACAGGGCAGTCTGGAAGTGCTAGAGAGTCAACATTTCAAGAGTGTCCATCATTGAATGATGGAGAAAAATTGGTAAATATCCAAGCTTCCTTCTGACTCATGAATTGATTCTGAGGTGCATTCCAACTGGAACACACCTTGTCAAAGGGTCTCCAGTTGCCCACATTGGTAACCTGTTTATTAACACATTCTTTGTTAGTTGTCCCCCTTCCCTAACTTCCTTACTATGCTTCCTGAGATTATCTTTAAATAAGTTACTTGTGTCTAAAGCTTTGTCTACATTGGAGGGGCCCAGAACCAAGGTATCAGCCCATTATTATTAAAAATAATAATAGCTTCAGCACCCGGAGCACAGTGGTTACGGCGCCAGCCACATGCACTGAGGGTGGCGGGTTCAAACCCGGCCTGGGACAGCTAAACAACAATGACAACTGCAACAAAAAAATAGCCGGGTATTGTGGTGGCCACCTGTAGTCCCAGCTACTTGGGAGGCTGAGACAAAAGAATCACTTAAGCCCAAGAGTTGGAGGTTGCTCTAAGCTGTGACGGATGCCACGGCACTCTACCGAGGGTGATGTAGTAAGACTCTGTCTCAAATAAATAAATAAAAAGTAATAATAATAAAACACATTGATCTTGGATCCACAGAGAGGCAACCTCAAAACCTGCTTAGTTTTCCTGCAGGACAGGTTTGGTCTTGATAAATCCTCTCAGTGTTTGTTTGGAAAAAACTTTATTTTCCCTTTATTTATGAAATTTAGTTTTGCAGGATATAAAATCCTAGGCTGGGAGTTTTTTTCTGTTTTAGAAGACTGAAGATGGGACCCCAATCCCTTCTGTCTTGTAAGGTCTCCCATGATAAGTCTGCAGTTAGCTCGATGCGCTCTCTTTTGTAAGTTACTTGGTGTTTTCTCTCTACAGCTTGCAGAAGTTCCTCCTTCATGTTGACTTTGGCCAATCTGATGACTATTTGTTTTGACGATTGGCTCTTTGCAATGTGTCTCCCAGGTGTTTGTTGAGCTTCCTATATCTGGATGTCTAAATCTCTGGCAAGACCAGGGATGTTTTCCTTGATTATTCTCTCAAATAGGTTTTCCAGCCTTTACAAGTTTTTTTCTTTGCCTTCAAGAATGCCTGTGATTCTTATATTTGGCCATTTACGTAATTCAATAATTCTTTTTTTTTTTTTTTTGAGACAGATCCTCAAGCTGTCACCCTGGATAGAGCGCTGTGGCATCACGGCTCACAGCAACCTCCAACTCCTGGGCTCAAGTGAGTCTCTTGCCTCCACCTCCCAAGTCGCTGGGACTACAGGCGCCCGCCACAATGCCTGGCCATTTTTTGGTTGCAGCCGTCATTGTTGTTGGCCGGCCTGGGCTGGATTCGAACCCGCCAGCTCAGGTATACGTGGCTGGCGCCTTAGCCCGCTGAGCCACAGGCGCCAAGCCAATAATTCTATGTTTTATTTGGACCCAGAAAACAACCAAATAGCCAAGGCAATCTTAGGCAAAAGGAACAAATATGGAGGCATCACATTATCACACTTGGAACTATGCTACAAGGTTATGATAACCAAGACAACATGGTATTGGTACAAAAATAGAAACATGGACCAAGAAAACAGGATAGAAAACTCAGATATAAAACTATACACATACAGCCAACTGATTTTTTTTTTTTTTTTTTGGAGACAGAGCCTCAAGCTATCACCCTAGATAGAGTGCTGTGGCATCACAGCTCACAACAACTTCCAATTCCTCCGCCTCCCAAGTAGCTGGGACTACAGGTGCCCACCACAATGCCCAGCCATTTTTTGGTTGCAGCCGTCATTGTTGTTTGGCGGGCCTGGGCAGGATTTGAACCTGCCAGCTCAGGTGTATGTGGCTGGTGCCTTAGCCCGTTGAGCCACAGGCGCCGCGCCACAAACAACTGATCTTTGACAAAGCAGACAAAAATATACACTGAGGGAAAGAATCCCTATCCAATAAATGGTGCTGGGAAAATAAACATGCAGAAGAGTGAAACAGGATGGTACCTCTCACCACTCACAAAAATTAATTCAAGATGGTTAAAAGATTTAAAGATAAGGCATGAAACCATAGGAATTCTGGAAGAAAATGTTGGAAAAACTCTTCTGGAATTATTGGCTTAGGCAAAGAGTTTATGAAGAAGACTCCAATGGCAATCACAGGAACAACAAAAATAAATGAATGGGATTTTATTAAGTTAAAAAGTTTCTTCACAGCCAAGGAAATAATCAACAGAGCAAATAGACAAGCCACAGAATGGGAGAAAATATTCATGAGCTATACATCAGATAAAAGGCTAATAACCAGGGACAGCACCTGTAGTTCAGCCGGGAGGGTGCCAGCCCCATATACAGAGGGTGGTGGGTTTGAACCTGGCCCCGGCCAGCTAAAACAGCAATGACAACTGCAACAACAGCAACAAAAAAGCTGGGCATTGTGGTGGGCACCTGTAGTCTAGCTACTCGGGAGGCTGAGACAAGAGAATAGCTTTAGCTTGCAAGTTGGAGATTGCTATGAGCTGTGATGCCACTGCACTCTCCAGAGGGCGACAAAGTGAGACTCTGTCTCAAAAAAAAAAGAAAGAAAGAAAGAAGGCTAATAACCAGACTCTACAAAGAACTCAAGCAAATCAGCAAGGAAAAAAATTAAACAATCCCTTCAAAAAATGGGCAAAAGATGTAAACAGAAGTTTTAAAGACGTAAACAGAAGTTTTTCAAAAGGAGGTAGACAAATGGTCAACAAACATGAAAAAATGTTCAATATCACTAATCTTCAGGGAAATGCAAGTTAAAACCACAAAGAGGGTGTGCTCCCCCCAATGGGCACAATGTAAGGGTATATGGCACGCCTCCTGGTGTGAGGCTCCACTACATAAGGACCTTACCTAACGAACACAAGCAACCTAATTATTTGTACCTGCATATTAATCTGAGAAAAAGAAAAACCGTAATGAGATATCACCTTACCCCTGTGAGAATGGCTTTCATTGAAAAGTCCAAAAGTGGCTCAGCACCTGTGGCTCAATGGTCTAAGGCGCCCGTCACGTACACCTGAGCTGGCGGGTTCAAATCCAGCCCTGGCCTGCCAAACAATGACAGCTGCAACCAAAAAATGGCCGGGCGTTGTGGCGGGCGCCTGTAGTCCCAGCTACTTGGGAGGCAGAGGCAAGAGACTCGCTTGAGCCCAGGAATTGGAGGTTGCTGTGAGCTGTGATGCTACAGCACCCTATCCAAGGTGACAGCTTGAGGCTCTGTCTCAAAAAATAAAAAAAGGCTCGGCACCTGTGGCTCAACGGGCTAAGGCGCCAGCCACGTATACCTGAGCTGGTGGGTTCGAATCCAGCCTGGGTCTGCCAGTCAACAATGACGGCTGCAACCAAAAAATAACTGGGTGTTGTGGCGGGC
>CAUYON010030136.1:0-13639 GCA_963573935.1 Arctocebus calabarensis
GTAGAGTGCCATGGCATCACAGCTCACAACCTCAAACTCTTGGGCTTAAGCAATTCTCTTGCCCCAGCCTCCCAAGCTGGGACTACAGGCACCTGACACAATGCCTGGCTATTTTTTGTTGTTGTTGTTGGCCAGTCTGGGCCGGGTTCGAACCAACAGCCCCAGTGTATGTGGCTTGCGCCCTAACCACTGAGCTACAAGGGCTGAGCCTGAATCCCATTTCTATTCTAATTCTATTCTATGACAGTTCTATTCTTATCCAAATTCTAATCTCCTCTAGTTCTAATTCCATTCTAGTACTATTCCTATTCTATTTCTAATTCTATTCTTGTTTTAATTATAATCAATTCTATTCCTATTCTAATTCTGTTCCATTCCATCCCATTGTATTTTATTACATTTAATCTCATTCCAATTCTGTTCTAATTCTAATTCCAATTCCATTGTTATTCTATTCTAATTCTCATTCTAATTCTTTTCTATTCTTATTCTAATTATAGGCTAATTCATTCAATTTAATTCTATTCCTATTGTAAATCTGATGCTGTTCTAATTCTGATCCTATTCCAGTTGTAGTCCTATTCTCATTCAATTATAACTTTTCTAATTCTGTTCCTCTTTTGATTTTAATTCTATTCTTTCCATACCAATTATTTTCCTATTCTAATTCTATTTTCTATTCCTATTTTAATCCTTTTTCATATTCTAATCCTAGTTATATTCAATTTAATTCTATTTCTATTCTAATTCTAATCCTATTCTTACGCTAATCCTATTCCAGTTGAAGTCCTATTCTAACTGCATTGTTTCTAATTCTATTCCATTCTATTCCGATTCTAATTCTCTTCCTCTTTTAATTTCATTCTAATTCTTTTCCCATTCTATTCTAATTCTATTCCCATGCTAATTCTAATTCTGTTCCTCTTCTCATTCTACTCTAATTTTATTCCTATTTTCTTTGATTATTATTATTATTTTTTGTAGAGACAGAGTCTCACTTTATTGCCCTCGGTAGAGTGCTGTGGCATCACACAGCTCACAGCAACTTCCAGTTCCTGGGCTTAGGTGATTCTCCTGCCTCAGCCTCCCGAGTAGCTGGGACTACAGGTGCCCGCCACAATGCGCGGCTATTTTCTTGTTGCACTTTGGCCAGAGCCGGATTTGAACCCCCCACCCTCGTTAATGGGTCTGGAGCCCTACTCACTGACTCACAGACACCACCCTTTATTCCTATTTTAGTTCTAGTTCCCTTTCTAGTCATTTTCCTGTTCTAATTCTGGTTCTTATTCTAATTCTATTCCATTTCATGTTAATCTGTCTTTTTTTTTTTAAGACAGAGTTTCACTCTTGCCTCAGGCTAGAGTGTCGTGGCATCAGTCTAGCTTACAGCAACCTCAAACTCATGGGTTCAAGTGATCTGCCTCAGCCTCCCCAGTAGCTGGGACTACAGGTGCCTGCCCGGCTAGTTTTTCTGTTTTTAGTAGAGACGGACGTCTTGGTATTGCTCAGGCTAGTCGTGAACTCCTGAGCTCTCAAGCTCTTCTTCTGCCTGGGCCTCCCAGAGGCATGAGCCACTGCACCTGGCCTCCTTTTCATTCCATTTGATTTCATTCCATTTCATTCTCTTCTGTTCCATTCTATTCAGTTCTATTCTGTTACATTCCACTCTGTTTAATTCCATTATATTCAATTTTATTCCAGTTCATATCCTATTCCAGGTTTAAAACTATTCTATTTCTAATTCTAATTTTAATCCAATTCTAAATCAATCCTATTCTAATACTATTCCATTTCATTCTACTCCATGACACTCTGTTCAATTCTATTCATATTCATATTTTATTCTATTGCAATTCTAATCTTATTCTAGATGTAGTCTTATTCAAATTTTACTCAATTTAATTCTATTCCTATACTAACTATTCCATTCTTTCTATTCCATTCCGTGCCATTCCATTCCATTGTATTCTATTCTAATCCTTTTCTAGTTTTCTAATTCTATTCCTATTCTAATAGTATTTCCTTTCTGTTCCTATTCTAATCCTTTTCCTATTCTAATTCTAATTCTAATTCTATTCCATTTCATTTTATTCCAATTCTAATCCTAGTCCAGTTTTAGTCCTGTTGTAATTCTATCCTAATTCTAATTCTATTCCTATTCTAATTATTCTATTCTGGATCCTAATCCTGTTCTAGTTGTAGTCTTATTCTAACTATTCTAATTCAATTTATTCCTATTCTAATTCTAATCTGATTCCATTGTATTCTATTTCATTCCATTCTGTTTTATTACAATTGATTCTATTCTATTCCATTCTATTTTATTATTTTATTCTGTCATTCAGTTCTCTTTTGTTCTGTTCTTATTCTATTCTACTTCTATTTCATTTTATGCATATTTTAATTCTATCCTTATTCTAATTCTCATTCTAATTTTCATTGTATTTGTATTTTTATTTTAATTCTATTCTAATTTAATCCAGTTCTGTTCTATTCTCCTGTGTTGTAACCTGTGGTATTATAATTCTTTTCTAATTCTGTTCTTGTTCTAATTCTGAACATTTTCTAATTCTAATCATATTCTTTTTTTTTAAGACAGAGTCTCAAGCTGTTGTTCTGGGTAGAGTGAGGCGGTGTTGTCATAGTTCACAGCAACCTCCATCTCCTGGGCTCAGGTGATCTTCTGTCCTCAGTTTTTTCTATTTTTAGTAGAGATGGGGTCTCACTTTTTGCTCATGCTAGCCTCAAACCTGTTTGCTCAAGCAATCCACCCACCTCAGCCTCCCAGAGTGCTAGGATTACAGGCATGAGCCACCATGCGTGGCCTCTAATCATGTTCTAATTCTAATCCTATTCCTTTCTGTTTTATTCCACTTTATTCTATTCAGTTCTGCTCATTCAATTCTGTTCTTATTCTATTTTAATTATATTCTTATTTTAATTCTATGCCTATTTCTATTCTTATTCTATTCCTGTTCTTATTTCTGTTCTAATTCTTATTCCTATTCTAATTCCTGTTCCTATTCTAATTCTGCTCCTATTCTAATTCCATTCTATTCTCTTCTTACTCTATTCTATTTTATACTATACTCACTTGAACTTTTGGGATTGGGTCAGTTTGATAGAGTAGCAGAGAAAACACATAGCCCCAAACAGAAGAGGTCTGCTGTAGCAGTGTAAGCTTTTCTTCTAACCTCTTGACTCTCAGCACATTCAGAGAACACAGTCATTGCACAACTGCCTGTTGAGTGGGCCAGCTACAACCTTTGCCCTCTCTGGGTATGCAGAGTTGCAGGGGACAGTGGGCAAAAGGTCCGGAACCATTCTTTGTATAAGCTAAGTGAAGGTTCTCTGCTTGGGCATTGGGAACAGAGCAGACATCCACAGTGGACAAGCAAAGAGAACTAAAACAAAGGAATCTCTTTCCAAAGTGGAATATACTAGAGTACTCAGCCTGCTGGCATTCCTTGCCTACTTCCACAGAACTTAGTCAGCATTCCCATGCAAGGGAGAATCCTATCAAGGAAACAGAAGTACAACACTTCAGAGGAAACCCACACCCCAGACCTATACTAGTTAACCTAATCATTCATAAGTAAGAATGGAGAATTAATGATCACTAGACATTGTCGTGAAACCAACAACATTCAAGATGAACAAACAGAATGGACTCCAGATAGAGCAATGGAAGCTAATTAAAACAAAAAGGAATGCAGTTAAAAAAATTCTAACATAGAGGTATATACACAACGGAAACTGCCTGGATGCTCAGCTCTCTTCACTCTAAAACACCCCAATGCATGCCCACAGCATGCTTCAATCCCACAGAGAGTGCTTACTCTCCAGATGACCCTCCTCCTCTCCTGTAGTTAAGGAGTGTGTTTACTAAGGATCTGTAGGGGCCATTCCCAAACCTGTTTATGGGCATCTGTACTTGTTAAATAGGCATGTAATTCAACTGAATGTTTCAAAGGCCTTGAAATAAGGGGACAAGGGGAGAGTTGTTTCCATGAAAATGAAAAGTTGAATGCAGTTACTGCCTCTAGCGCTGAGTGGTTTTTGTTTTCTCCATTCCTTGAAGTCCCTGTCTCTAAACTAATAGAGAAGTTGTCTCCTCCCTATCCATTTGGTGCTTTACCTCAAAGTAGGGGAGAAAGAGTGAGAACAGAGTGGTTGCGGTCCCATTCAGAGAAAAGAGAATGGGAAGGGCCCAGGGGTGAGGCCTTTTGAGTCTCCTCCGTTGACATGAAGTCAGCTCCTTGGTTCCACCTTACTGCTCCCCTCTGAGATAGACCACTGTGTGCTCAGGCCTCATCCATTGGTAGGTTCTGCCTTGTTGGTAATCCTTTGTGACCATATCTGAAGTGGATATTAGAAAATACATCTTCCCTGGGGGCTGCACAGCTTTTGCCACGCACTCCCCGCGTGTGTAGTTTGGGAGCTGCATAAGGGCTGAACAGTCACAGGATTGGAGGTGGGCTTATTCTCGGTCTTCTCTGGCTGCCTTTGTTTGCAATGAGATTTCTTCAGAGATGTAAGCTTCCATCTGTTGCGTCAAGTCCATGTGAAAGCGAATCCCATCGGGGTTTCATCCTGTTCTATTCATAAATCTTTAGATTCTCATTGGTTTTCTGCTGTTCTCTGCCATACTGTCACGTTACTGGTAGTTAACTTTTGCCAAATGCTATGGTCTGGCACAATAAGGGTCATTGTCTTTTTAGCCTTTAGGATCCATATCTGTTTTTGTACTACCCACTGTTTTCCTCCTGCCCAAATGTTTAACTGATGACTCATTTTTAGGGTTTCTATTACTGTAACACTCTAGTATTGTTGGAGACTATAACCTAGTACATTATATATTGATCAGAGCACAGGTTAAGCTACTATATAAAAATAAACCCCCCACATACAGTGGCTCCAGTGAGGGAAAAGTCTCCTTGCCGCTGGGAATGGTCCGATCATGCCTATGGCAGGGCACAGTGGGCAGGGCTGCCTCCTAGCGTCCTCTAGCAGTGGCTTCTGCCTTGTCTCTGTGCTGTTCCCTGGGTGGTGTTTGGTCCACAAGGTCAGTGTGTGTTCACATGCCTACCTTTGAGAAGGTGAGACGTGGAGGATGAGGAGTTCTCTTAAATAATGCAGAGTTGCATGAGTCACTTTTTCACATATTCCAGGACTTCATCAAATGGCCACGTCTGAGGCTATAGCAGGGGAACTGTAGTCTGTTGTGCTGAAATCTGGGATTGGGAAGGTGGTTCTGGTACTAAAAGAAGAATAATGGAAACTGGGAGAGTTAGCATTCTTGGCTGTACATTTAAAATGTCGAGAAAGGTTGAAAATAAATAGATGGACGAAGATCTCTTGGAATAATACAACAATAACCAGAAGTGAAATGTCCTATTAACATTAGTCAACAGGGAATTCCAGCTGCAAAGGGTTAAAAGAAGGCTGTTTAAGATTGATAGGAGTTTCAGCTTCACTACCCTCCACTGAAAAGATTTAACAGTCACAAATCTTTGTGTATAAAACAACATGCCATTTATACTTTTTAAGCAAAATCTGTTAGAAATAAAATATATCATCACCTCGGATGTAACTTTAATACCCCTCTCAGAAATTTGAAGATCAAACAGACAAAAAGTAATGTGTAAGTAAAAATTGAATAGCATAATTAATAAATTTGAAGTGTATTTGCAACTTTGTACCTGACATTATACTCTTTTCTATTCTCTGTAGAATATTTATAGAAGTTGATGTAAAGGGCCAGGCACAGTGGCTCACGCCGGTAATGCTAGCACTTTAGAAGGCTTGGATGGGTATCATGCCTGAGCTCAGGAGTTTGAGATCAGCCTGAGCAAGAGTGAGACCCTGTCTCTACTAAAAATAGAAAACTAACCGGGTGTTGTGACAGGTGCCTGTAGTCCCAGCTATTTGGGAGGCTGAGGCAAGAAGATTGCTCAAACCCTAGATTTTAAGGTTATTGTATGCTATGATGCCACAGCATTCTACTCAAGGTGACAGAGTGAGACTCTGTCTCAAAAAAAAAAAAAAAGTTAATGTAAAGATATTTTTTCTTGGCTGGGTACAGTGACTCACACCTATAATCCTGCACTTTTCAATGGTCAGGCAGGAAGGTCTTTTGAGACCAGCCTGGGAAATAGTAAGCAAGACCCTGTTTCTACAAAAAAGAAAAAAATAAGCCGGGTGTAGTAGTGGTGTTTGCTTGTAATCCCAGCTACTCAGCAGGCTGAGGCAGAAGAATCGCTTGAGGCCAGATGTTTGAGATCAGCCTGGGTGGCAGTAAAACTCCATCTTTACACAAAAGAAAAGAAAAAAATTATCCTGATATGGTGGTACACACCACTCAGCTACTCAAGAGGCTGAGGCAGGAGGATCACATGAGGCCAGGAGTTTGAGGTTGCTGTGAGGTATGATGACACAACTATACTCTAGCCTAGAGACAGAATGAGATTCTGTCTCACCAAAAAAAAAAAATATATATATATATGTGTATGTGTGTGTGTGTGTGTGTGTATTTGTGTGTATTTATTTATTTTAAAATTAATCTAAAAATTCAGTTTATTGCAGAGGTCAATTTTTTGGGATTTTTTTTTGTGACACTGAACAAGCTAGTTTTAAAGTACATTTAGAAAAACACATATACAAAAATATCCAAGACAGGTTTGGGAATGAGAGGAGTCGTATGGAGGGGACCTGCCCAATAAGATATCTGAATAGTGTTAAACCACAGGAATCAAAGCACTTCAGTATTGGCACAGAAATAGGTAAATTTGTGGCTCATATTAGGGCCAGGAGCAGACATATGTAATTGTTGTATACTTGAATTTAGTATAGAATGAAGGAGAGAGAGAAAGAGGCTTTGAAACCCTCAATCTAACTATGAGGGTTTGTAGGGTAGGAGTTAGATCTCTATTTCATACCGCTTACAAAACTTAAAGGCAGATGTATAAATTTGTGGATCATATTAGAGCCAGGAGGAGACATATGTAATTGTTTTATACTTGAATTTAGTATAGAATAAAGGAGAGAGAGAAAGAGGCTTTAAAAACCCTCAATCTATCTATTGTTTGTGGGGTAGGAGTTAGATCTCTATTTCATACTGTTTACAAAATTTGAAGGCAGAAATATAAAATATCTAAATGTAAAAAAGATTAAAAAGTGCTGTAAAGAAGGTGGCACGTGTGGCTCAGGGGGGTAGGGCGCTGGCCCCATATACTGAGAGTGGTGGGTTCAAACCCAGCCCCGGCCAAAACTGCAAAAAAAAAAAAAAAGTGCTGTAAAGAAATACAGGAGAGGGCGGTGCCTGTGGCTCAGTGGGTGGGGCGCCAGCCCCATATACTGAGGGTGGCGGGTTTGAACCTGGTCCTAGCAAAACAGCAATGAGAACTGCAACAAAAAATAGTCCGGCGTTGTGGTGGTTGCCTGTATTCCCAGCTACTTGGGAGGCTGAGGCAAGAGAATCACTTAAACCCAAGAGTTGGAGGTTGCTGTGAGCTGTGATGCCACAGCATTCTACCCAGGGCAACAAAGTGAGACTCTGTCTCCAAAAAAAACCAGGAGAATATTGATATAATTTTGATTATCCTTAGCAAGCAAAACCCTGAAACCACGAAGAAAAAGATATGCATAGTGGTTTCACTGTGTTAAATTTAAAGCTTCCATATAACAAATGACATTGAAAACAAAGTTAAAAGTTGCACAGTGAGGGCATCACCTGTGCCTCAGTGAGTAGGGCCCAGCCCCATATACCGAGTGAGGCGGGTTTAAACCTGGCTCCGGCCAAACTGCATCAAAAAATAGCCATGCTTTGTGGCGGGCACCTGTAGTCCTAGCTACTCGGGAGGCTGAGGCAAGAGAATCACCTAAGCCCAAGAGCTGGAGGTTGCTGTGAGCTGTGACTCCACTGCACTCTACTGAGGGTATAGAGTGAGACTCTGTCTCTACAAAAAAAAAAAAAGTTGCAGAGTGGTAGAAGAGATTTGCACATGTAACCGATGAGTGATCATCCTTGCTAAATAAAAAGTTTCCGTAGTTCAGCTAGTCAATGAGAAGAGTGGACAGAAGATGAGTTGCATTTGTGGCTAGTTTGGGCACTGTACTGAGAAAACTGCCCAGGGCTAAGCTTGGTGGTACCCAGGCCTGTGCTTCCTGAACTGGCAGCTCTGGCCAGTGATCAGTATGAAGGCTCTTGGGAGAAGCTGTGGGCTTTCCAGTCAAGGCTTCTACCTGAAGACCCAGAGACTTTGGTTTGCCTGGGGCAAGAGTGGAGAGGGACCACGCAGCTCTTTCAGGATTGAGATTCTGTTCTTTGTCTCCCTGCAGAAATCTGCCTTGATTGTCCAGGGCCCTCGGGATGTGAAGAAGCGGGAGCTGGTCTTCCTCCAGTTCCGCTTGAACAAAAGTAGAGAGGACTTCAGTGCCATCGATTACCTCCTCTTCTCTTCCTTCCATGAATTCCTGCAAAGGTGGCCTTTAGAGTTTACAGTGGGGTTGCTATCTATCTAAATCTTATTCCAGCCTTGTACATCCCTAGGCTAGAGATGTGGGGAGAGGGCAGGGGCAGGAAAGCAGTGTTGCCAGGTAACCCACTGACCTCATGAGGTTGGCAGGTCCGTTAAACCTCATAATAATAAAGTTCAGTGAGCCAGGTGTGGAGGCACATTCTGGCTCATATACATAGTACTAGCTGGTTGTGGAGAGATCATTTGGTCTGGCCCCATTGCCTGGGGCTGCCTTGTGACCCCTTAAGAGCAAGTCTCTTGCCTGCTGCTTTGGTTTCCTTTGCAGTATGCACAGGTTTTACCCTTAGTGAGGCTTCACTGTTTTCTCCATAAGTATAGTTGACCCTGAAGCAACTCAGGTGTTGGGGCACCGACCTCCGTGCAGTCAAAAATCTGCATATAGGCTGGGCGCCTGTGGCTCAACGGGCTAAGGCGCCAGCCACGTACACCTGAGCTGGCAGGTTCGAATCCAGCCTGGGTGTGCCAAACAACAATGACAGCTGCAACCAAAAAATGGCCGGGCGTTGTGGCAGACGCCTGTAGTCCCAGCTACTTGGGAGGTGGAGGCAAGAGACTCGCT
Organism: Arctocebus calabarensis; assembly: GCA_963573935.1. Lineage (NCBI taxonomy): Eukaryota > Metazoa > Chordata > Mammalia > Primates > Lorisidae > Arctocebus > Arctocebus calabarensis. The sequence continues at coordinate 9,100 of CAUYON010030136.1, forward strand.
TGAGCCCAGGAATTAGAGGTTGCTGTGAGCTATGATGCCACGGCACTCTATCCAGGGTGACAGCTTGAGGCTCTGCCTCAAAAAAAAAAAAAAATCTGCATATAACTTTTGACTTCTCCAAAACTTAACTACTAATAAGCTACTATTAATAAGAAGCCTTACCAGTAAGCGATTGATTAACACACATTTTGTATTACACCTAATATCTACTGTATTCTTACAATAAAATAAACTATAGAAAAGAAAATGTTACTGAGAAAATTATAAAGGCGAGAAATACACCTACTATTCGTTAAGTGGAAGCGGCTCATCATACAGGTCTTCCTCCTCCTCATCTTCATGTCGAGTAGGCTAAGGAGGAGGGAGGGCGGGGTTGGTTTTGCTGTTTCAAGGCAGTAGATGCAGAAGACGATCCATGTAAAAGTGGACCCACCAAGTCCAAACCTGTGTTTCCAAGGGTCACTGGTATCTCTGTTAGGAAGATGTGAGTCCTGCTGGCTGCTGGTGATCTTCACTTACAGTGATGATTGTCTCCTGACCATGAGAAAGTGCCTGTCTGCTCCACACAAGCTGCTTTAGGGTTACATGGTGGTTCCATCCCCAGGAGCCCAGAATGTTCATTAAGGGCAAGAGAATTTTCTGCATGTGCCTGAGCTGAGGGTGGTTCAGTCCTGGTCAGGTTTTGCTGAGCCCTGAGGTTCCATTCAGAGTAAGTGGAGCAGCAGCTATGGTGGCAGGGAGGCTGCTCCACAGCTGAACAGGAAGCACGTACCATCCTTCTTCCCCAGGAGCTTGGAGCCTCTGGCTCAGCATTTTCCATCCTTTCTCCCACCTAGAATTCCCTTTCCCTTCCCTGCTTAAAGTTGGCCTGTCTTGTCTTCTCCCTGAAAGAATCTCCAAAGGATCTCACCCCCACTCTGTGTTCCTTTCATGAGCTTCCTCAGTACAGTGCTGTAGTTTCTACTTGATTATTGATTTTACTGCACCTACATCACCCTAGAGCAGATGTTGTGGGTGTGTCATCTGACAGAGGGCAGCCCAAGATCCCCTCTTCCCCTCTGGGCCTTCCTGGGCATTGACAGGCCAATGAGGGTTTCCTTGGGCTCTGCTTAAGTCCAGAGTTCTTGGAGGAGCTGGACGTGGCGTTGCCGATTGCTTTGGGAGCAGGTGGTGGGAAGGAGGAGGAATTCTCCCATAGTGAGCTTCAGAGATCATGCTCTTACCTTCAGGCTGGTGATAACTCCTCCATTTGGAAACTGAATGGAAAATTAGTAGGGATGGCCCTGGTTTGTTTTTTTTTTCTTATTGTATTACCTTTATTAAGCATCACTATACATACTTTTTTTTTTTTTTTTTAATTGAAATGGCCCTGGTTTTTGCTGGTAACTGACATAACAGCCAAAAAAGTTAGAGAGGAAGCTGGGAGTAGGCAGCATCCTGATGTAGTGAGAAAGGAACCAGCTTGCAGTGGGGACTGGAGTCTGAATGTGTTTGAATCCTGCGTCAGCTCTGAAATGACTTGGATCTTTCTTCTCTCTGTCCTCCAAGCCCAGACAGGGTAGGCTTCATGCAGGCCTGTGAGAGTGCCTATTCCAGCTGGAAGTTCTCTGGGGGCTTCCGTACCTGGGTCAAGATGTCACTGGTGAAGACCAAGGAAGAAGATGGACGGGAAGCAGTGGAGTTCCGACAGGAGGTAGGTGGATCTGGGTTTGCTGAAACTGCTGGTGACTTTGCCATACTTGAGAGGATGGAAAGGGACCCCAGCGGAGTTTCATGTGCTAGGGAGTCTGTGTTCTATAGGCCGTCATCTGGCTGCTGGTTCTCACAGAACACACATGTAGAGCAGAGATCATTGAGTCTTGCATGGAGATGTATCTGACGTCCTGCTTCCAGCCGCACTTTGAGAGCTCCTGGCAGCAGCACAGCAAATGAACTATTTGCAGAGAAGACTGGACACACTTGTCTCTCAAGTGCCATGCACATGATCATCCATTGGGATGCAAGAGGAAAAGACCAGGTAGGGTGGTAGCTACAGGTAAAGGGGAACCACTTAGGCTCCCTTCTCAGAGCTACTGTGGGACCAGAGAAAAAGGACTTGGGAGTTCTCAGAGCAAATTTATTTTTATCTCATCTGTTTTACATTTCAATTTTTGAATACTTAAAATATCTATAATATTAGAATAGTAACAGTATACATTATACATCACCTATAAAGTTATAAATATGTAGGTGCATACCAAAAATGTTTTTACTAATGAGAACTCTGATCAAAAAGGTTTCAGCCCACTGGCCTGGAGGCCAGGAGATATGCTGAGCCTCCCTTGCTGTGATGCCCATTAGAACTGTAGAGGACTTTGGAAAAAGATCTGGCAGTGGGGATGGAGATGGGAGATTTTGACTGCCTTAATGGGTCTGTTGATACTTTGGGGAGAAACTCAAAGCCCATTTTCTTCAAAGAGACAAGCTATTTTTCTTGCCTTAGGAGGTGACAGCCCTCCTGGAAATAGGACCTTAAAATATTCCTATTTTGTAAAAAAGTTTACCTCCTAAATTTTTTACTCTCCACTTTGCTCTGAGAACCCCAAAGTTCTTTTCTCTGGTCCCACAGTAGCTCTGAGAAGGGAGCCTAAGTGGTTACCGTAGCTACCATCCTACCTACCCTGGCTTTCCTGGTAGCTCTGTGATCTGAAGCCAAAAGGGTGAAAACCCCAGGGAACCTATAAATTTGAGAAATATCTTATGCCTTTTATTATTGTCTAAATCAGAAGTCTTCTGGCAATGGCATGAGCTCTTTTGAACAAACTTTAAATTTTAAAAAAATCTAACTTTAGAGTTTAAAATGCTTTTACATTTGATCCTCTCCCTAAAGCAGTGAGATAGGCATTTTGTTGCCTTTTATGAGTGGCAAAGCTGAGACTCAGATCAGGTGATGGACCTGGTCCTCTGGTTGGGACAGGCTTCTTCCTCTGTAAACTCTCTATTTTCCATCACACCACATAGCCCGTTTAGTAGTTGATAACTAGATCTTCTTACCAAGCACAGCTACTAAATGTTTATAGGAATGGTCAGCTGTGTGTATCTATGCAGCTATACATTGTGCCTGCAAACTTGAAAGGTTGAAATATGCTGTTCTTTTTTTTTTTGAGTCACAGTCACTTTGTCGCTCTTGGTAGAATGCTGTGGCATCACAGCAACCTCAAAACTCTTGGACTCAAGCAATACTCTTATCTCAGCCTCCAAAGTAGCTGGGACTATAGGTGTCCACCACAACATCTGGCTATTTTTAGAAATGAGGTTTTGCTCTGGCTCAGGCTGGTCTCAAACTCGTAAGCTCAGGCAATCCACCCACCTCAACCTCCCAGAGTGCTAGGATTGTAGGCATGAGCCACCTCACCTGGCCCAAATACGCTGGTTTTTTTTTTTTTTTTTCTTTTAGACAGAGTCTCTCTATGCTGTCCTCGGTAGAGTGCCATGGAGTCACAGCTCACAGTAACCTCTAACTCTTGGGCTTAAGCGATTCTCTTTTCTCAGCCTCCCAAGTAGCTGGGACTACAGGTGTCTGTTGCCACAATACCTGGCTGTTTTTTTTTGTTGTTGTTGTAGTTCTCATTGTTTTTAGAAGGCCTGGGCCGAGTTAGAACCTGCCAGCCCTGGTGTATGTGGCTGGTGCCCTAACCACTGAGTATGGGTGCTAAGCTGTACTGCTCTTAAGATCAAGTATTTTGAAATATGGGATTTACTTTTTTACTTTTATTATTTATTTATTTATTTTATTTTATTTTCTTAGAGATAGAGTCTGCCTCTGTTGCCACAGCTAGAGTGCAGCAGCAGCATCATAGCTCATTGCAACTTCAAACTTGTGGGCTCAAGCTTCTACCTCAGACTCCCTAGTAGCAGGGACTACAGGCATGTAGCACAACACCTGGCTAATTTTTCTGTTGAGAACATTTGGTTGTTCTCAAACTCCTAAACTCAAGCAATCCACTCACCTCAACCTCCCAGAGTTCTCGGATTACAGGTGTGAGCCACCACACCTGGCCTGATTTTTTTACCTTTTATTGTATGGTTTAATACCTAAAGACAGATGTTGGGGACAGGCAAAACCACAATAGGTACATCCTAGATCCTATCTGTTTCCCAAAGAACTATTAATGCAAACCAAGGTAAAGCCTTTGTACTGGTCAGGATTTTTTTTTTTCTTTACTTTCTTTTTTTTTGGGGGGGGGGTTTATTTCCTTTTATTTAGAAATATTTAAAACAGATTAAAATTTAACTCTGCCAAATAATCACTCATACACATCTGATTATATAATTTTTTTTTTTTTTTTTTTTTTTTGAGACAGAGCCTCAAGCTGTCACCCTGGATAGAGTGCTGTAGCATCACAGCTCACAGCAACCTCCAATCCCTGGGCTCAAGCGAGTCTCTTGCCTTCACTTCCCAAGTAACTGGGACCACAGGCGCCCACCACAACACCCGGCCATTTTTTGGTTGCAGCCGTCATTGTTGTTTGGCGGGCCTGGTCTGGATTCGAACCTGCCA
>CAUYON010030137.1:0-17622 GCA_963573935.1 Arctocebus calabarensis
CAGCTACTAGGGAGGCTGAGGCAAGAGAATCGCTTAAGCCCAAGAGCTGGAGGTTGCTGTGAGCAGTGTGACGCCACGGCACTCTACCCAGGGCGATAAAGTGAGACTCTGTCTCTACAAAAAAAAAAAAAAAGAAGAAAAGTAACTCAAATGTTTCAGTAAGTTCTAATGAAAAACAAACTCTGAAGTTTATAGTGTTAGCAAATCATCCTCTAAGAGCTTTTGTGGTACAACCAGTAATGAGATGATTAATTATGGGAGAAAGGGCTTTGGCAGAGCCAAGCCTTTGTACAAAATCTCTAGGAGAGTTTGGTGGACAGTGATGGCTAAATCCAAAGCCCATGGTCTTTCAGCAAGGATCTTAAGAATTTTCATGCCTAGATGGAATCACACCTTGGGGGTGAAAAGCAGGTGCTATTTGAAGAGCTTAGGCCCAGGCATCCTCAAACTTTTTAAACAGGGGACCAATTCACTGTCACTCAGACTGTTGGAGGGCCGGACTATAGTTTAAAAAAAAAAAAAAAACTATGAACAAATTCCTATGGACACTGCACATATTTTATTTTGAAGTAAAAAACAAAATGGGAACAAATAGAATTCACACCAAAGCATGTGGCCCACGGGCCATAGTTTGAGGACCCCTAATAGGCAATTCCCTATCCTGATGTAGGAAATTCAATGAAGATACTAGAACACGTGTGGGCAATGTGGGAGGGATTGGTCTCAGGAACAAGGAAAAACTGTTGTTGGTATTTGAGGTCCAAAGTCAAAGAATTTCTCTCTTTAAACTTGAACAGGCCTCTTAAGTCCTTCCTAACTTGAGCAAGGATGCAGGGAGCTGGAATCTTCCTAGGGATGTCATGTGGGTTATTCCAGAGGGGATAGTTTAGAGGTTGTGGATGGAAAAGCTGAAGTCAGGTTTTGAGACTTTAAAGGTCAACCTATTGTCCATCTTCCACTCCATACTCTGGCTCATGGACACATGTGAGGTCCTCAGCCCTGGGCCTGGCCACTTACTCTCACTGAGATTCCTGGAGCCCTTCCCACATCTCCATCAGCTTTCCCACCTGCCCCACACTCTGCTCAGCTCCCACACCCCCAGTCTGTCCTTCTGCCTGCTTCCCAGTCCACATCAGCTGCTTTCCAGAACTTTGTGAGAGGGCTTGGGCTTTAGGGCTATTTAGCCCTACTGTTTAGAAAGTATTCAATAAGCATTTGCTGAACTGCGTGGAAAACTACCTCACCCAAAAAAATCTATTCCAACCCATTAAGTGGCTCATGTTCTCAGGGTGTTCTGATGTCAGAAACCTGACCTGAGAAAGAATCAGGAGCCGGCTATGAACAAGCCCTATGATCTTAAGCAAGTATTTAATCTCTTTGTTGTTTGCCTCATAAAATAAAACGATTTTTTAAAAAAACTCTCAAAGGCACACTCTAGTTCCAAAATGTTGGATTCTGAGAGCTCACAACTGCACCTCTGACCTGTGGAGTCTTGCATTCTCCTGGAAGCAGCTAGAACCTGACAAGGGCATGAAGCCCTGGAATTCTGTCCCTGGCCGACCTCCTCAGCTGCACACTGTCTCCTTCTGATCGTCTTATGGCTCCAGTCCCTCCAGACCTCAGGGTTGAAATAACCTGCTGGGCTTTTTAAGTAAAGTATGGCTAAAACAAATGAATTAAACCTGCAATATACTACAATGGCTTGAAAACCAATGCAAACTCAAGAATACTTTTTAATTTTTGAATGTTAAGAGTGAATGATTTTAAATAATTTAATTCATGTGCATGAAAAACCAAAAATTTATCTCGTAAGGCAGAATTTTCAAATTGATTCGCTGATCTCAAAGTTAATGAAAAACAACAAACCATTTGGCTTTGTTGCTTTTTGACTACAATGACATGCACTAATTCTAATTAAGTTTGGAGGAAAGAAAACTCAGCACAAGTGACAAATTATATGCCAGATTTCAGCTTCTTATGATTCAAAATGTATGTTGCTGAAAAGCAGGCTGCTGACAGATCTTTAATTGCTAATATTAGTGCTATGGGCATACAAGCCTATAATAAATAGGTAATGCATAATGTGAATATAAAATACACAATATAAAATGCATACTAGAAAAATTTTAATTAATTCATGAACATCACCATTGCATTAGCTTTCTTGAGTAGGTCAAAGCTTAAAGCTGTCCAAATAATAGATTTTATGTTTCTTTTATTTTTTCCTCCATATATCTCAGGGCAAGAAATTAATTTTTCCCTGTTCCAATGTCACCACTAGATTAATGAGTGTTGCGTGTGGAGCCTAGTTACAGAGAGCTCTTCAAATGCACAGCCACGTTTGTCTCCTGAACAATAAATGGAATCCTGCTTTTCAGAAGATGTGATTACACTGGGATATCAAATAGAATATTTTATTCTCAGAAAATAAGGAATGCTAATTTTTTTCCGATGACAGTTATGAAATGAGACTTAGAAATAAAAGCACTTCTCTCCTCATGCCTAGAGTATGTGGTTGTAGATACCATTTCAGTTTGGAAAACTTTACTGAGCATTCTGTCGGGAAGACGATAGTAAAAAAGGCAAGGCCCCTTCCTCCAAGAACCTGTATCTAGCAAGGGATAGATGATCCCTTCCAGATCCACTGACATAAGAAGGTTGCAATAATGTGAAACCATCCTAGAAAAGGTGCTTCATACACGTCATTGCCACATATCAGTGCAGTCACTGTTGAAGTGCTTCTCTTATGTACTGACACCAGCGTTTTTCCTAGGATGAGTTTGCAAACTTAATTGCCTGATCTCCTGTGATTATACCACAAGTAAATGCACATTTCTTTTTATTGTGAGTTTCCAAACTAGCATTGCATCCTTTAAATATAAGGTAAAATTCCAACAGAGAGAGTTTTCTTTAAAAAAAATATGAGTCCAATAGAAAAACAACTACATGCCCACACAAAACGAAGACACAATTAAACTAAAATGGGGAGCAGGAAGAAGGAGGGAGGCGGAGAGACAGGTGGGAGGGAGACTGGTGCGCTCTCACTTAATGGGCACAAAGTAAGGAGTCCAGCACACCTCCTGGGTGAAGGGCTCAACTACAACTTGGACTTTGCCCGACAAATGCAAACAATATTGTACCCTCTTATAATCTGCAATTAAAAAAAAATACACAATCTAAAAAAAAAAATGTGAGTCTAGATAATAGCTATTAACTGTACCTTCCTGCCTGGAAGACAAGATAGATGTATGCATGTGAAATAACAGGCTTGACTCCCCAGACAGTGACTCTGCATCTGCCCTTACCTTACAGGGAATTCTGCAGGTCTCAGCCAGGTAAGGTGAGAACATGAAGGAACGTTCTTGAAATAAGTTGCTAGTGACAAGAGCCAGGCATGCCTTAAAAATGAGAGGAACACAAAATTCCAGGCTCTACCATAAAAGTGCATATGTTAAGTTTTAAGGGACTCTTTTTTTTTTTTTTTTTTGGTAGAGACAGAATCTCACTTTATCACCTGCGGTAGAGTGCCCTAGCATCACACAGCTCACAGCAACCTCCAACTCCTGGGCTTAGGCAACTCTCTTGCCTCAGCCTCCGGAATAGCTGGGACTACAGGTGCCCACCACAACGCCCGGCTATTTTTCTGTTTTGCAGTTCGGCCAAGGCCAACTTTGAACCCACTACCTTTGGTTTATGGGGCCGGCGCCCTACTCGATAAGCCTCAGGTACTGACCCACTCTGTTTTATAATATTCCTCTGTTGTACAAGTACCAAGAATCTGTTTCAGTTACAGGTTGGGAAAAATTAATTTTAAGTCCTCAAAGCAGGTATGTTTCAAGGTTAGGGATGTTTAAACCCCCTTTGAAACTCTGTATATAATGATACTGATGTATGAATGGTCAGAAAAGTAAAGCAAACTATCAGATTTAGTCCAGAGATCAGTAGGCGAACGGGGTGGTCTGGAAATTCCCTTTTATTTAAAAAGTTACATGTGTATGTCTCTTGCATTGGACATCCTCATGTATCCTGGAGTCACCAGCTCTTGGCTTAATGTAGGTGTTCAGAAAATTGCTTGTTGAAGGAATGAGTCTATAAGTTAAATGAGAGGGTGAATAAGGGAGTGAGCAAGTGAGTAAATGAGTGAGCAAATAATGAAAGAATGAAGATATACCAGGAGAAACATTTAACACTAGGGAGCAGTGATCCTTGAACCTCAAATTGAAGATAAGTAAATGTTTCTTAAATCCTATTTGACATGACATTCGAGATGTGCCCCTTACTTCCAGCCAAGTGCCTTCCCAAGTTCCTCACATTAGTCAAGGCAGTGGTATGAAAGAGAAGCAGTCACCTTTATTTTTGAACAATTTTCTTTCAATCAACTTTTAATTATCCTGAAAGAGCAAACCAGTGGTGCAGATAATCCCCAAATCTCATTTCGGAATGCATTAGATGACGGCTCTTTGCAGTAGTTTGCCTTTCTAATTATACTTTGATTAGGTTTGTATTACAGTTACTGAGAATTCCCTTAGCTGAGAGGGCAGCAGGACAGGCAATCCATAAACACTAAAAGTCAAGCCTTGCGGTTGTCTGGGACTAACCCATGCCAGATTACTAGGACCTCCTGTTTCATTCATTGCTTTGAGGTATACAAAGCCATAGAAGACTTTTAGGGTTTAAAATTTATTCACTGGTTATCACTGAGAATCTGTTAGAAGGTAGATACTTTTCTAGAAGAGAATAAGATACAGTCTTCTACAATGAGAAATGAGATATAAGCTTGGAATTTCAGGAGCTCACTGCATAGCCAGTAAGATATTGCTATGTGACTATTAGTAACACAAGGCATATATGTTAAATGAAAATAACATGGAGAAGATTCAGGAGGTTTCCCTGTAGGGGTGTCCAACCTGCAGGCCTGTGGGCCACATGCTGATTTTGTGAGGACTTTTGCACAGACCTCCTTTCTCCTAATCAGCTTTTGTTAGGGTTTGTTTATTAATGTGTGGCCCTAGACAACCCTTCTTCCAAAGTACAGCACACACACAAAAAAAGATGAGCAGAGCACAAATAGAAATATAATATCAAGTATATCAGCAAATTTAAGTTTTCTAGTAGCCAATCTATTTTATTTTATTTTATTTTTTGAGGCAGAGTCTCACTACGTCGCCCTTGGTAGAGTGCTGTGGTGTCACAGCTCACAACAACTTCAAACTCTTAGGCTTATGTGATTCTCTTATCTCAGCCTCCCAAGTAGCTGGGACTACAGGCACCCGCCACAATGCTCAACTTTTTTTTTTTTGTTATTGTTGTCATTGTTTAGCAGGCCTGGGCCAGGTTCGAACCCCTGAGGTTCCCTGTATGTGGTTGGCACCCAAACCACTGAACTAGGGGCGCTGAGCCTCTAGTAGCCAATAAAAGGTAAAAATGAAATATATGAAGTTTACTTCAATAATGCATATTGTTTAACCTAATATTATTTCAATATGTGTTTAATATAAAAATTCTGAGATATTTTACACTATATAGACTAAGTCTTCAAAATCTGGTGTGTTTGTTATACTCTAGGTACCCCTCACTTCAGACTGATTTGTTTCAAGGGCTTAATCACCACTTGTAGCTGGAGCTACCATCTTGAGAAGCATAGTTCTACAGCCTTGTTTCTCACGCTGTGATCTGGGATCAGCTGCATTGGCAATATCTGGAAAAATGTTAGAAATGAATTTTAAGTTCCATCTAAGACCTAATGTTTAAAAATCTGCATTTTGGCGAGATACTCAGGTGAGTCTCATGCACATCAGAGTTTGAGAAGAACTTCTCTACACTGGCAAAAGTTTGAATGATGGCCTGGAGCTAAGAGTGCTGAAAGAAAGTTTAAGGGCCAGCCATGATTAGCCATGTGTGAGAGTTAGAACTTAAGGCTGTCTGGATAATTGTTTATAAGGAATTGGATGAAACCACTTAAATCTGAGTGTCTGTTTCTCAATATTCAAAATGAAACTAATCCTGCAGGACTGATGTTAGGAATAGAGATGATATGAATGCAGAAACCTACCTAATACCTGGCTCAGGTGAATACTCTACTGCTGAAAGATTTCAACTACAAGAAAAGTTGACCAGGATCAGTGGCTCATGCCTGTAATCCTAGCACTCTGGGATGAGACAGGAGGATCACTTGAGGTCTGGAGTTTGACACTAGCCTGAGCAAAAACAAGACCCCCATCTGTACCAAACATAGAAAAATTAGCTGGGTGTGATGGCACATGCCTGTAGAGGCTGAGACAGAAGGATTGCATGAGTCCAGGAGTTTGAGGTTTCTGTGAGCTACACTGAGGCCATGGTAATCCAGCCAGGTTACAGAAAGAAACTCTACCACAAAAATAAAAATAAATGAAAATAAATAAATAAATAAATAAATAAAAGAAAGAAAGAAAGAGCCCCAAACTATGACAAAATTGAACACAGACACTTGCAGAGTATCACTGCTACTGTATACCAGTGTTCTGTATGATTGGCAGGAATCTCCATTGAGAAGCAATTTCAGAGCAAGTTCACTCAAGGTAGGATATTTTGGAAAGGGAGTCCCACAGAAGTGCAAGTGCCAGAATTCATGTATCAGGGCTATGAGCCTCCTGTGGTCACCCTTCATCAAAATATGCTACAGGACTTTGGCCATCTGGTTTAACAAGAAATTAACAGAACTGGAAATGATAACTGGTCTTTATGCTCATTTAACATCTGGCTCTTTCACTAAGTTGGCATGTGGGTTAAGGTACCCTATTCCAACTGCCAAACTATGTCAACGATATAGTTGCAAATATTATCCACCTGCAAGTAATGCAGTACTAAGAACTGGAAACCCGCTAATATTTTTGTTAGAAGATGAGAAATCCCCTCATCTTCTAAGGACTATGTATTAACAATACCAACTATCACCAAAAAGAGGCTATAGTTATATAGAGTCATGCCTATGGGCACCCTGGAACTTTGCAAGGAGACTAGGAATCAAAGTGGCTGCATGAAATAAGGCAATTAGCAGGAAAGGGAAATAACTCCAAAAAAATGGAAATAACTCTGTTTGGGGAGTCTCAAGATCACAGAGTTCTAGTTTAGCCCTTCCATATTAACTAGCTGTTTTTCCTTAACTTGGCAGCTTAAACTCTTGTGGCCTCGGTTTCTCCACTGATAAAACAAGGAGCTTTTATATGTGACTCTCCTCAGTCATTTCCAACTGGATTTTTATTTGATTTCTAAAATTTTATTATATTTTTATTATGGTAAACACAAATACATGGCATCAAATTTACCATTTTGACCATTCTTAAGTGTACAGTTCAGTGGCCTTAAGTACATTCACATTGTTGTACATTCATCACCACCTTTGTCTCTAGAATTTTTCATTGTAAACCCATTAACCAATAACTCCCCATTTTTGCTACACCTGGTCCCTGGCAAGCACCATGCTATTCTCTGTATCTATAAATTTGTCTAACCTAGGTACCTCATATAAGTGAAATCATACAATATTTTTCTTTAATATCTGGTTTATGTCATTTTGCATTATATCTTAAAGTCCATCCATGATGTAGCATACATTAGAATGTCTTTCCTTTTAAAATCCTAAGTAATATTCCATTATCAGTGTGCTACTTTTGTAATACAATCATCTGTCAATAGACATTAGAGTTGTTTCCACTTTTCAGCTATTGTAAATAATGTTGTTGTGAAATGGGGTGTACAGGTACCTATTTGTGTCTCTCCTTTCAGTTCTAGAATCACTGGATCATATGGCAATTCTAGCTGTCATTTTTTTAGGAATTGTCATAGTGTTTTCCATAGTGATTGTACCATTTCGCATTCCCACAAGCAATGTACCAGGGTTCTAAGTTCTCCATATCTTTGCAAACACATGTCATTTTCTCTTCTTTTCTTTTCTATGTTTTTTTTTTTCCTTCAATAATAGAGCTGGGATGTGGAGTAGTATTTCATGGTGGTTTTGATTTGCATTTCCCTGATGATTGCTAATGTAGAACAGATTTTAGTCTTTATTTGACTTTAAATGTTGTCTTTAAGCAATAGGAATTGTATCAAATTACCAAACCAGGCCAAGCCCACATGTACCTCCAGAAAAGGTTCCCATTTCTCATGATTTTGGTATCTTACCCAGTGGTAAATGGTAAATGCTTCATGTCTCCATGTATTAACATTTATTATGATGATCAGCATTGGCCATTGACAGAATTCAAAGGCTTTGATAGACTCAATTTGGGGGCAGTAGCATGTCATTTGGAGATATGAGTCACTAAAATTCACTACAGTGGTGCCTCAACAGAGAAATGGGTGCACAGGTCAATTTTCTGCAGCTGAATGGAATGTTTTGCAAGCAAGAGGTAGGTTGGTGGCCCTTCTCAGGGCACTCTGGACACTGTAGCATATCTGCTGTATTGTATCAAAGGGAAGTCTCTGCCAATTTTAAGGACTCTCAGCATGCTCTAAATTTTACCCCCATTTGTAGGGCAAAGAACACAGTCCACAACTTGGAGAAGTGGGGCCTTTTATATCAGGAGGACATCATGATTTCAAATTGTCAGATCTCAGTTCTTATCTTTATTAGGCAACACAGAATGAATAAAAGTAAAAACAGGAGTCAAAAACATTCTAGCATTCCAGCTCTGCCACTTCATAGCTATGTAACCTTGGGCAAATTACTCGGTCTTTCTCAATCTCAGTTTCTCATCTTTAGTTGTTTATATAATAATAGTTTGTTAGCTACTACATAGTACTGCACAAAGAGTTCCTAGTACGTAGGCAATTCAATAAATGTTAGTAATCTTCCTTTATTGTTTTGATAAGTTCAAGAATGCATATTCACTCATTCATCTAGGATTTTATTCTACAAGTATGTATTAATATGTATTAACATTGTTGTAATAAAACACAGCTATTCATCAAATCACTTATTTCCAATATTTGCTATCATCTTTTCTTTGAAGTGCTTAAGCATTAAAAAATAATAATTCTTTCTGAGTTGTTGCATAACATAAGTAAGTTACCTGGTATTTGTAATGCTTACAATATTCATAACTTAAAATTAAATATGTACAGTCTATGTAAATAGGATGAAGAGTACCATAAATTAAAACACCAGTTTTCCAACACAACAAAAATAAAGTCCCATTGAGGACTAACAGATCCAAGTGTCAGGGTCCCACCCCGAGAGCAGCGTCCACTGAGACCTGTACAAACTGGTGGCAATGGACTGAAGAAATACAGAGCTAGAAGGGACGGTAAAGAAAGACACAAGACATAGAGTAGAATTAAAAACGGGAGCTCAGGGGTCCATTACCCATCGTGGGATTCTGGCAGTGGTCCAGAGTGTTTGCTCCTCTCTGATTTTATTAAAGTCATTTGCCTAGAGGGCAAGATGAGAGAGGGAACAAAGATGTCAGCAGTTTCTCAGATTGATCATATCAGCTTCTATTATTATAATTAGAGGGTGGCCTTCAGCAATGTGAAATCTGAGGCTTGGATTGGGAGAGCCTCCTGCTTGAGGTCACACACCCAGATTTCCAGGGAGGATTAAGCTCCGCTAGTTCTCTGTGGAGTAAAACGCCACCAGCGTTAATCTCCTCTACTATGTAGTAGCTAACAAGAAGATCAGTGGGTGGAAGGCGTTTTCCTCCCATCACCACCACAGAGGACTTTCCTCTGATGTAAGAGATATAAGCTCTTCTGCCCATATCTCAGTGCTCAAGCTACTCCCTTGGTCTCTCACCCAGGCAAATGCAAATCTCCACAATGGGTATTTGCTTTGCCTGTTTAATGGGCAGGAAACGCTCCAGAAGACGCATCTTTTCTTAGGACTTGTCATTGCCTTTTCTATGACCATTATTCTACTCAGAGTGCTCACAGACCCAGCAGGATGTTTGTAAGCTATATCCCCAACAGGCTTGAATTTCAGAAAAGCCAAGAAGCTTGCTAGCAATGGCTAGCTTAAATGTAAACTAGCTGACTTTTCTTTGTTCTGATTCACTCAGCTTATTTTTTAGTTTTCCTTTTCTGGGGGTGCTTTCCTTTGCCAAGAGTGGGGTCTTTGGTCCCCATTCTCCCAATACAAGTGGATATTGTTGGTCAGCCCTTGTTTTTATATAGGATATATTAGAGTTACTCTATTATAATAATTGACTACCACATCATAGAGTTGACCTTGGGCTCATTGAGAGTTCATTCTACCTTTAAAAAAATACATTGTTTTCAAATTCTTCAAATGTTTTTATTTAGAATTTCACAGATCAACTACAGGACTATGAGAAAATCCTGAATGACCGTCTATAGGGATTTTTCCCCCTAATGATGACTTTTCAGTGCTAGTGTCCTAATGAAATTTTGATAAATACTGAGATATTCTGACAATTATCCTTGTGTTCTCAAAATCTAAATTATGGGGGAAATAAGCTGATGTGCAGAACAATTGACAGTTGAAGATTAGCATGATACTCTGTAGGCAGGAAAAGAAAGAAAAAAGATCTTTTATATGCTTGCTTATTTAAACAAATAAATAATCCTTTATCTGCTGTTCAATTTAAGTAATATTTACCAGGCCTTGTTGCCCAGCAGACTGCTAACCTAAGGTTCTCTGGACACCAGCTTGGCATTCTCTTGCTAGTCTTTCTTAGCCATCCATGTGTGGGGTTTCCTCCATATTTCCTCTGAAACTCATACACTCTTATTCCCAGAACAAGGATATTTCCAGGTCCTTTTACATATTCTCCCACTCACAGACTCCAGTCATATATGTAGTCAAAAGATGGCTCACAAGAGAAAGAAGTATGGTCCCTTCCAACCCAATGACTCCTATAATTTGATAGTTGAGCTATGTAACTATTCTATAAGCATTGTAAGGAACAACATTTAATTTTACACATTAAGATATGTCTTTCATTTTCAAAAGCAAAATAAGTCAACTTAAAGTAAGATGAATTTGTAATATTAATTTTAGGGATTGAAAGAACTTGGTTCACTTTGTGAGGAGTTCCTTACCTAGGAAATTGTGATGGGATGCAAAGTCAATTACAATTGCCAGGCCAACTTAAGATAAATGTAATTCTACTTGTCAATCTCTAATAGAGAGAATGCTATGGAATCTCAATTCTTCAGAGAGAAGGAGATGCATGACCCTCATGGGTCTGCTAAATGCCCATTAACTTCAAAATGCATGCAAAGGAGCTATTAAGCACCAGATTGGGAATTCCTGCTAGCCCATGGGAATTGGAATTTCTACCAAAGGACTCCTCTTGAGGCAGATGCAAGGTGCAGTGCAACGCCACTCCAGGCTGCCTGATGGGTATGAGCATCTTGAGTGAGAGTAGAAGCATCATATCATGGGGAGCATATCATTTATTTCTATAGGACTAGTTTAAGATAAAATTTACACACTTGTGCTTTCTCCCTCAAGTCATATCCCTCCACACATCTTCCAGATCAGGGCTGCAAAGTAAAATTCAAAACCAATCCTGAACAAAAACCCAGCACAATGTTTTTTCCAACCTTACCTGAACAGTCAGTGCTGTTGGTAGAGAACTCAGTCCATGTGATTTAATGGACATTCATCTGATCAGTCTGGAGAAGAGGGAAGAGTGGAACAGTGATGCTTGTGTACAGTTGCTCTTCTGTAAAACATGTCTAAAGGAACCTCAATTGGGAGCTATCCTCAAAATGAGCACACTGTAGACTAACAAAGAATTCTCATTATTAAAAGAGTTTCAGTAAATATGCTGAAAACAAACCAGAAAAGGGCAAAACTGAACAAAAAGCAATCTGCCAAATGCAAGTTAAGTTGTTACCTAATCACAATAGGAATGATCCTTTAAACAATAGCTCCTACACATTTCCAGTTTAAATAGATTATAATGTCTTTGCCAAAAAAAGTGAGGAGATAAAGTTCATTCGTAACCCTTGAATGGGTTTAAATGGACAACATCAATTCTAAAGTTTAAATTATCTATTGGTCTCTTGATAAGGTCTAAAATTTTGCTTAATCAAATCTAGAGCATCAATTATATTATACCACAAAATTGACAATACAAAGAGACTTCTTACATAATCTAACTTGCATGTGAGACTGAGTAGTTGATTTTAGGGACTCTGACTTCTTATTCTATGTGCTTTCTTAGAGGCCAGAGCTATTGATGTACAGGGAAGCCTAGTTTTAAATGAGTCAAACGAGACATAAAATTTACTACTTTAACTGGGTTTGCTTAGAATATAGCCACATGGCTGATTTTCTCTTTAGACAGTAAATTTTTAACACAAACAAGCATAAAATTCTGTATTAATTCTGTTTTATCTATATTTCATGTTACAAATTGAAGAAAAATTAAAATTTCTGTCTGAAAGTTTAGGTAATAATTCATTCTGTTGTCCTTTCATCATATCCAAAATAAATACAGTAGAAAAATAATCTGAATAGTCTATGTTGTGTATTATAGTGCAAAAGTCAAAAAAGTCAATCAATCACAATTTAAATACAGAGTGAAACACTAGTGTAATTATCCCTCCTAACTCTTGTAGGTCTTTTTTAAACCTCGTTCTTCTGATTAAGATTTTACCTCTATATGCAGAAGCTTTCTTTCTGTTCACTTTCTTCTCATTTAATGTAATTTTTCTTTAACTTCAAGCTTGATTTATCATAAAACATTGTTAAACCTTTAAAATTTCTTTAAACTTACTCTTACAATTGAAATAACCCCTCTTCTAATTACAAATAATTCACTACTCGGACTGGAACATTTAACATAGGCAAAGGGTAGAGGGAAGGCTTCGTGGAGATGTTTTTTTCCCTTATTAATTTGCACAAATTCTTCATATTATAACATTTATATTTTTTACAGCTCATATTCAATATTACCAAACTTCTTTTCAAACAATTTTCTTTTACCCAGGAGCTGAAGAGGCCTGAAATTTACATTATTCTTTTTATGTTTTCACAAAGAATAACATTTACAATGTCACATACAAGATTATCTGATATATTTAAGTTAGCCATTTAATAGACCATGTATATAAATTAATATTCTTCCTCCCTTCAATATGTAAATTTTCTAGACCCAAGACTAAATGAATTGTCTTTGTGCTATTTATACTCAGATTAGAATAGCCAGGTCTATCCATAGAGAGGTCCTTATATTTTTCTTCTCTTTAATTGTCATATGTATGAGGCCAAATTTTAGGAGAGTAATCATCATTGGTTAAAAAGTAGTTGCTTTAAAAATTATAAGAACAAAATATAGGAAAACTTACTTTTGTAGCTTAATATGTCATTAGAATAATTCTGTCCCCAAATTAAATTCAAATGTATTTCTTATTCAGTCTATTTTGAAGTTGACATACATATAATATATAGTTAATAAGTCTTTGTGAAATATAGATTAACAAATCCCCTCTGCATAAATATATATAGCTAACTGTAAATTTCATAAATTATGTTCAGGTCTCATAAATACATTGAATACACAACTTCATGCATTTAGTGTATTTATTATTTGATCCCCAGTTCATATTCTGAGATTTCCTGATATAATCAACAACCCCAGAAACTTACAGAATTATTTCATGCCCAGTGGCAAGTAGAAGCCCTGTGCAGTCAGGGAACATCATGGTAACATAACTGCATTGGACTTGAAGTAAAATCAAATTGATAACTTACCTTTGGTTTCATAGTATTTCTCTTAAATATTTGACATTCCTATGAGAAAAATATTTAAGAAAAGTTCAACGTTCTTCTTTCTAGTTTTTTGTTAAAAAATAATTGCCACAGGAGAGTACTGAACATCTTATAGAATTTTACAAATATCATTTGACCCTACTGAGCAAGTAGTGGTTTATATACCATTGTTACCACATCAGAATCCCCAGTCCTCATTGCCACTTCTTAAATTGATTTCAGGTCCGGCCCAACCAAACTCCATCTTTATCTTGGTTTATTCTAAGTACCAAAGCAAGATAAAAAAGAGTCCCCATAGAAATACACATCATGATAAAAGAGTTCATACTTCCACGTGAGAAGGAAATACTTCTCAGGACTAATGCTTCCAGTTGTTTTCTCCCCAAGACTTTATTTAAAAGAATAGATTAAGAATTCGTTTAAACAGTAGACAAAAAATCCCTAAATAACATTATCTTCAAAAACAATCTCTTCATTTTCTAAAAAAGAGAAGCAAATCCTTAAATACATTGTATTATTTTAGTAGTAATTACTGACATATGGCCTCTTGAAGTCCCAAATCATTGTTTATATACAGACATATAAGGGAAGCATTAGTGGCTGTAAGGGGCAGACTTCTGGCCCCAAATGGGTACAGGGCATTTTGGCTCAGCTATTTTGACACGGAGATATTTTGACATAATTTTTGATATAAGTGTTTTCACTTATATTGTCACAATATATTGTGATATATTTGTGAATATAATGTCACAAATATTATTTGACATAATATTTGATATAAGTGTTTCAATAAGAAGTATACTGACATAGGTGAATAGGTGAATTTTTGCTGAAAAAGTACATTCCATAGCAAATTTCATTAAACATAACTATTACATGAGTTCTCTATTCATGAAGTTGAACCATTTGCACTTTTGTTCATTTGCATTTTTGTTGTTCTTAAATGCTCCATTGCTACCACTTTTCTGTATAAATTAACTGAAGATCTGATTCATGGAGTAATTTTTCAATTTTAAGTTGTATTAATTATAAGTAAAATTATCAATCACAATTCTACTGGTGTAAATTTGCACTTATGGCCATAAATTTTATGAAATTCTATTTATTATTTAAATATTACCATGCTTTGATTCTTTCATCAATTTATATGTTGCAATAGATTGTACTTTGTAGCTACTATCAGTTCTATTTTGTGTTTATTGTTTTTACTGAGATCTGATTTTTCCTGATTCACTATTATGTTTTCACAAAGATGTCATGATGTCTTTTGCTATGACCTCCAGGTAAAATTTAGCCATTGTTGAGGTTTCTTGTGTTTGTTATTTCTAACACAATATTTGTTATGAATTATATTTAAAAGTTGGCCTTTGTATTTATTTTGTGAAGCAAAGAGTATTCAAGGTGGGTGTGGGTACCTAGTAGGTAGCAATCAGCTTTGGCAATATATATTTAAACCATGACCATGTGAAGCTTCAATAAAGTTTTAGAGAAAAGCTTGTAAGTGGAATAAAGCACAAGAATTGCACAATATTAGAATAGCAGGCCATAACTTGTTTGAGGGGTAGAGGAATAAGAAATTACTAAACAACCAAATGACACAACTAGAAAGAAGTGAATATTTAATCCAAGACCACAAATTATTTAATACGCATGCTAGCTTTTACTTTATATAGTAAGTAATGCCAAGGCCTGCTGTAAGCTAGATGAAGTAAGAAGTAACTATGGAAAGACGGAATTTAGACACAACAAGGATTGCCAAGTAATAGCCTGTGTTTGAGGGCAGTGGTCCCAGTTATTGCTTGATTCTACAAAACAAGTCTAGCTAGGATTCTAGGTTTCTCTGACCAGGCAAATTTCTGGCCTCTGACTCTGAATAACAGATTTTGAGAAACATGAAAAGCTAGCTTTGTTCCCTATGTCATTGATCATGTAATCTTTTGCACCTTTTGTTTGCAGTTTCCACATATATGAAGCCCGCACACTGTACTCCATGATTGAACTAATGTACACAGCTATGATTCAATAAAAAATATATATAATAAAAAAAATGAAATCAACCTTAAAAGCTTATAGGATACAACATTAACCATAAGGTGAAGTACCATGATTACAATGAAAGGGGAAAATCTTTGCTTATACAAGTCTTTACAAGTGCCAGAAACTGTGCAAGGGGTGGACTTGTACAGAAAACTTAATTTAGCCTCTATTAGAAATTATGAGAAGATGTAGCTACAATAGTTAGCTCTCATCCATGTAGCACACATTCCAAGACTATCTTGTGGATACCTAAGATGCTATATATGCTGTTTTTACCTATATATACACACCTATGATAAAGTAAGAGATTAACAACTATAAACAATAATAAAATAGAACAATAATAATATTCTGTATACCATAATAAAAATTATGTGAATGTGGTCTCTTACTCTCCCAAAATTTCTTATTGTATGGTACTTGCCCTTCTTGTTGTGATCATATGAGATGATAAAATGCCAATGCAATGAGATGAAATGAGGTGAATGTCAAAGTCATTATGACATAATGTTTAACACTTACGAATTGCTTACTTTGGAAATTCTCTATTTATTATTTTTGAATTATGGTTGACCACAGGCAACTGAACCCATCAGAAGTGAAATCATGGATAAGGGGAGAACTATTGGATGGTGGTAAGTTTTTAATAGATATAGGTAGAAGCACTTTATAAGCACAAAGGAGAAAGTAATTAATTGGGCCAGGGAACACTTTCCAGAGAAGGTAACATTGATTTAGACCTTGAAGAATGAGCATATAGGATGGTGCTTATTAGACATAAAAGGAAAGAGGAGAATAGCCAAGATATTTTAGATCAAGTCCCTGACTGCTGTTTGATGTTAATGCCAACGATTATGCCCTTATGTGACATAATTTTTAATCTGCTTGGAGGGAGACTCCTGGACTGGATAAATAATCTGCATGAGTCCACAGGCAATTAATGTTCTCATTCTCTCCATTCCTGAGTTAGAAGGTCCAAGTTACCAAACACAGAAGTACGCAAAGGTCCCAAAATCCATACTAAATTTACTTGTCTTTGGTTTATCAGTGTAGCTCTCTATCTAAAGTTAACAAATATATTATACATTTTATTAAAATACATCTTTTTTCTTCTTAAATTTATTTATTTTTATTGATACTTAATAGCTATACAAGGGGTCCTCAAACTTTTTTAACAGGGGGCCAATTCACTGTCCCTCAGATCGTTGGCGGGCCAGACTATAGTTTAAAAAAAAAAAAATGAACAAATTCCTATGCACACTGCACATATCTTATTTTGAAGTATAAAAACAAAACAGAAACAAATAAAATATTTAAAATGAAGAACAAATAAAGTTAAATCAACAAATTTATCAGTATTTCAATGGGAACTATGGGCCTGCTTTGGGCTAATGAGATGGTCATTGTTTGATTCCATATTTGTCACTGCTAGTGCATCAGTTACTCTAGATTTGGTTGGAGATTTCAGATGTTTCATTCTGAAAAATGTCTGTTCACAGACATAAGTGTTGCCAAAGATGGTTGCCATTTTGAGTGCATGGTTCCTGAGATTAGGTTATGTCTCAGAGGGGAGAGATGAATAGAAATTAGGAAGGCTGCTTGACTTGAATGTGTCTTTCAGAGAGTCACAATTCTGCAGTTCAGCCAGTTCCACTTGGTAAATTGTATCCATATTTTCTTTTTTTTTATTTCAAGATACTTTATTCTTAAAACAGGTCACAACACTAAGCTTTTGGCCCATTCTGCCACTGTACAAGCTACAAATGCTTGCTGAGCAGCAGAGGGGTGCTCTTTCATAGCATGTCTAAAAAGTGAATAAAAATCCATATAAAACAAATATTCAAATAGTTTCCATAGGAACACAG
>CAUYON010030138.1:0-35582 GCA_963573935.1 Arctocebus calabarensis
GGAGATGGGGAAAGACTGGGAAAGAAACGGAGAGAGCTTCTCTCTCCCCACCAGAATTTTCTCCCTCTAACAGGTGCCTTAATGTTTTCTGTATTCTTTTCTTTCTTTTCTGTGAATAAATTCTGTCTTAAAAAAAAAAAAAATTGGCAAATGATTTGAATAGACATTTTTCTAAAAAAAGTATACAAATGCTTAATAACTACATGAAAAGATGCTTTATATCATTAGTCATTAAGGAAATACAATTCAATAATAAGATACCACCTCCCTATCACTAGGACAATTCTAATCAAAAAAGGCAAAAGGATCACTGGAGCCTAGGAGTTCCAGGCTACAATGAGCTATGATCACACCACTGCACTCTGGCCTGGGTGACAGAGTAGGATGGTGTGGCTCCTTTGGAAAACAATCTGGCAGATCCTCCAAAAGTTAAATACAGTTATTATATGATGTATCCATTCTACTCTTAGGTATATACCCAAGAAAACTGAAAACATGTCTATACAGAAATTTGTACACAAATGTTCACAGAAGCATTCTTTTTTTTTTTTTCTTGAGACAGTCTCACTTTATCGCCCTGGGCAGAGTGCCATGACATCTCAGCTCACAGCAACCTCCAACTCTTGGGCTCAAGCGATTCTCTTGCCTCAGTCTCCCAAGCAGCTGGGACTACAGGTGCCCACCACAACACCTGGCTATTTTTAGAGATGGGGTATCGCTCTTGCTCAGGCTGGTCTCGAACCTGTTAGCTCAGGCAATCCACCCACCTTGGCCTCACACAGTGCTAGGATTACAGGCGTGAGCCACCGTACCCAGCCAGCCAATGCCTGATTATTTTTAGAGACAGGGTTTTGCTCTTGCTCAAGCTAGTCTCAAAGTCCTGAGCTCAAGCAATCCACCTGCCTTGGCCTCTAACAGTGCTAAAATTATAGGTGTGAGCCACCATGCCTAGCCTAACATTATTCTTAATAGCCAAAAAAGTAGAACAATTCAAATGCCCATCAAGTGATGAATGGATAAACAATGTGCTGTATCTTTATAATGCAATATTATTTAGCAAAAAACAGGCCTGAGTACTGATACATGCTACAACATAGCTGACCCTTAAAAACATTATGTCAAGCAGTCACAAAACCTACATATTGTACCATTCCATTCATATAAAATGTCTAAAATAGGGAGGGAAATCTACAGAGATGGAAAAATTAGTGGTTGCCAGCAAATGGGGGAAGGGGAAACTAGGATGAGACTGATAATGGATTTCAGGTTTTGGGGATAATGAAAATTTTCTGGAATCATATAGTGGCTATGGTTGCCCAACCAGTAAATACACCAAAATGTAAGGAACTGTATGTACCCTTTAAAAGGGTAAATTTTATGGTATGTGATTTATATTTCAATAATAGGAATAGAACCTGTCCAAAAAGTATGTAAAAAAATTTTGCATGTAAAAATAAGAGCATCTAATTTTAAAATAGCACTCATTATTTTCAAGACATTCTTATGAGACAATAATGCATTCATTATAATATTCCTGCTTCTTAACTGAAAATGTCAAAACTCCTTCTTATATAACTCAAAATTATGTATATGTTTACTAGAGTTCCTGAGTATAGCTGGACAATTAGGGACTCAGGCCATCTGTTTAGGGCAAGACAGTTGCAAAACAAAGTAGGCTCCACTATTTCCAGTAGCACTGCTAAAAGCATTGTCCCAAGGTTGCTTCCTTTTACAAAATCAATGAGTTTTGAGAGAACTGGCTATGAATATAGGTTTTTTTCCCCCCTCTGATTTCCATCATAGTATCAGATATGTTGTAATTCTCAGAGCTGGAAATTTTCATCAGAGTTTAAAATAGTAGCTAAACTCCTTGCTAACTGGAAGATTCTGTTAAACAATAGAAAGGATAGCAGCAAAAGTGAAGCTCTTTTAATTTCTTTAATTGGAAGCAGTAAGTGAAAAATGTGGTTGCAGGTATGAGGGCAATAACTGCACAGGGTGTAAACTAGATATTGCTTTGCATCACTTCAAACAGCACTTTGTTGTTGCACAGCATCACCCAAGTATTTTTATAAAGAAAAAAAATATGAGTATTTCTACATTATATAAGATTGAGCAAAATGTGTGTCGATATTAGTATGGTCTTTGTCAAATGCACCTAGTCTTAAAAAATGATTTTGTTTTCTAAACTCAATTGTGCAACTGTCAGAATAATTAGGGATCAAATCTCAATTGTGTAACTGTCAGGAAAAACAGTGATCAACTCTACAAGTTTTATAATATTATATCTATACATATACCTATCTATTTCACTATGTTTATTTTAACACAATAAAATTAAAACACACCAGTCAAGCTACTTAAAAATTTTAGAGAATGTTGAAAAAACTGGATTAACGAGGCAGTGTTTTGTGATTGTCAGTGACTGCTTTGATGATGGATCAATAAAAGACAAACCAAACCTGCTTCATGGCTTCCACTCGCTTGTTGAGAGCTGTGGTTTGCTCGATCAGGGATTCTGCGGCATCGTCGTGATCTCTCAGTCTTTCAACAAGAGCTTTAGCATCAGCAAGTGCCTTCTCAATGGTGCAACTCATTTCTAAAGAAATATGTACAATTCAAGGCTCAAAGTCAACATATCACCTTGTTTTATCATGTTAACACTGTGCTTCTTAAGCCACGTTTGTTACAATGTTCAGAGAAACGCTTTGTGGTTTTACTTCCCTTAGGATGGCACAAGCTTCAAAGTAAATTATAATGTTTCAAAAAAAAAAAAATTGAACACAAATGATTTGCAGACAAAACTAGAACCGATCTAAAACACCCTGAAGTAATGGTAGGAAGAAAGCACATCTCTAATGCAGATAATATTTTAGAGAAATTATGCCCTTCGTGAGTGTGCTCCGCATCTTGTCACTTTGTTCCACAGTTTGTATTCTGGGGTCAATGATTTTGAGATTACCTTCCTAGCCTCTGCTTGTTGAGGTGACTTGAGACATTGTTCACAAACACTACCAACCAGCCAAAGTGGCCTCTATGCATCATGCTATGTCAAAGTCTCTGTCTTTTCTTGGGAGGAACTTCTGCTTCTTTTTTTTTTTTCTGAGACAGAGCCTCAAGCTGTCACCCTGGACAGAGTGCTGTGGCATCACCAACCTCCAACCAACCAGGAACCTCCAATTCCTGGGCTCAAGCGAGTCTCTTGCCTCTGCCTCCCAAGTAGCTGGGACTACAGGCGCCCGCCACAATGCCCGGCCATTTTTTGGTTGCAGCTGTCATTGTTGTTTGGCGGGCCCAGGCTGGATTTGAACTCGCCAGCTCAGGTGTACGTGGCTGGCGCCTTAGCCCATTGAGCCACAGGTGCCGAGCAGGAACTTCTGCTTCTTATATAAAGTTGCACTGTAATCTTCACTCTTGCAGTTTTAGAAAACAAGTTTTGACTTAGAACAACATTGGAAACTTTTGATATGTTAAAATTAGTAAGTAATATGTTTAAGAGGAGCTAATCAAAATTAGGAGATAAAACATAAAATAGTCAGCTTTGATTTGTAGAGACAGGGTCTTGCTCTGTCTCCCAGGTGAGAGTGTAGTGGTCTGATCAGTGCTCACTGTAACCTCAAATTCCTGGGCTCAACCAATCCCCTTGCCTCAGCATCCCAAGTAGTGAAACTACCACGTGCACACCACCACGCCAAACTAATTTTTAAATTTTCTGTAGAGATGGGGTGTTGCTAGGTTGCGCAGGCTCACCTCAAGTGATCCTCCCATCTTAGTCTTTTAAAGTGCTGGGATTACTCATGAGCCACCACGCTGGCCTGCTTCTTGAATTGGTACCAAGTTGGACAATTAAGTTTGTGAACTTATCCATACCTATCCAACAGTATGATATCGATATTTTAAGTCTTTTTCAAAAACTTTTATCATCTTCTGAGGCTTACAGTTCTTGATTTTTTTTCTCTTTCTACTAGGTTTTACGTAACCTTCTATATGAGCCACACTTTCTTCAAGGTCTCCTTAAAAAAATAAAATCACACTATATATTACTAGGTCAGAAGTCAGGTGCATGAAGTTAAATTAAAACTCTGGTATAGATCCAAGTCAATGTGTGTGTGTGTGTGTGTGTGTGTATGGAATTTTATCAACTATAAGAAGAAAGAAATTTGCTAAAGAATTCACAACTTTGGTTAAATAAATACTATTATCCTGGACTATAGATCTGTACCAACTAGTTCAATTAAATGTTATTTTTTCAGACAGAAAAATGCAGCAAGATAGAAAAGAGAAAATTTAAATAACTCAACTGTATAAATTTAAAAATAAAACAGACAATTTCAGAAGATTTTCATTTAAGGTTATATTTAACCATGATTAAAAATCGCAAATTTTAATTTTTATTTTATTTTATTTTTTAAGACGGAATCTCACTTTGTCACCCTCAGTAGAGTGTCATGGTGGCACAACTCATGGCAAGTTCAAACTCTTGGGCTCAAGCAGTTTTCTTGCCTTGGCCTCCCAAGTAGCTGGAACTAAAGGTGTCTGCCATAATGCCTGGCTATTTTTTAAGAGACAAGGTCTCACTCTGGCTCAGGCTGGTCTTGAACTCCTGAGCTTAAGCAATCCACCACCTCGGCCTCCCAGAGTGCTAGGATTACAGGTGTGAGACACAGCACCCAGCCAAAAATAGCAAATTTTAAAAAAAGACTGTAGAAAATGTTCAAACAGTATTCTTAGTTATACCCAACAGCCGAAGCAAAGGGTATACTGCCCTGTTACTATAAACAGCTATATACCTGAATAAGAAGATTTAATCGAAGTCAATAAAGTTAAGCCTGGCAATTTGGAAAATATCCAGCATATAACTAGATATTTCCAGAGAGCTCTAAGAAGTAAACAGATTTCTGGCTTTTTAGATGAAACAACCAAAAGATTTCTCTTCTAAGATTTGAGAGGTTTAAATACAGATACTTGAAAATATGACAAGCTAATAGGCCATTAAAGGCCTAAACTTGCTAAAACACAAAAGGACAACTATCTCAAATCTATCCAAAATGCAATTTGGAGAGAGACATTAGCATCCAACAATGACTTGTACTTCCCCTAAACTTCCAAGGGAATTATCTAAAACAATACAACTAAAAAAATTTTTTAAAAAAAATACAACTTTTTTATTCTTTTCCTTTTATATTTATTCATTTTTTTGAGACAAGAGGCTCACTATGTCACCTGCGGTAGAGTGCTGTGGCATCATAGCTCACAGCAACCTCCAACTCTTGGTTTAAGTGATTTTCTTGCCTCAGCCTCCCAAGTAGCTAGGACCACAGGCGCGGATATTTTTTTGTTGCAGTTGTCATTGCTACACAGCTGGCCCGGCCAGGTTTGAACCCCCCAAACCTCTGGGTATATGTGGGTGGTGCTCTAACTACTAAGCAATGGGCACTGCCCAACTTTTTCTTTCTTTTTTTTTTTTTGGAGACAGAGTCTCATTATGTTGCCCTCAGTAGAGTGCTGTGCTGTCATAGCTCACAGCAACCTCCAACTCTTGGGCTTAAGGGATTCTCTTGCCTCAGCCTCCCAACTAGCGGGGACTACAGGCTCCCACCACAAGGCCCGGCTATTTTTTTGTTGCAGTTGCCACTGTTGTTCTGGCAGGCCCGGGCTGGCACCCTACCCAGTGAGCTACAGACACCACCCAACTGTCTTATTCTTATACAATACCTTAATACAGGTGTTACCATGTCTCCCAATAATCCCAGTACTATAGAATACCAGATCCTTCAGAGTAAAATTTTAAAGTTGTCTGTAAAGTAAAATTGAAGGAGATAAAAAAAAAAAGAAAAAAGATAGAAGGCAAGCTGACTTTAATAAGTAAAAAATAAAACTCAGAAAATACATTAGTCTTAAATGGTTGTAACAGATGGTGAAAGAAAATATTAAAATAGAAACCTCTAATCATCTGAGTTCCAAGCTATAAATGATATTGTTTCGGACCACTATGAGAAGACTACTACTTTATGTGTTAAAATATAACATCTATAAATTTAATAAATATAATCTGTTTCCCAAAAAAAATGCACTAAGTTTTCTACATGTGATCAGACAGCTGATCTAAATAGGAGAATACCTATAATAAGTATGATTCAAGCAATTGCAAGGAAAAAAAACTATGTTTCCAGAATCCTCTGGGCAAAAGAATCCACGGACACAGACATGTAAGAACAGAGCCCTCCCTCTAGACAGTCTTCCTAGATAATCACAAATCCTTCTTTTTGGAGTATAAAAATGTTACACTGTGTTCTGGGAGTACTAATATAACATGATACTGAAAGCCCACTGCCTATTACATCTTATACCTTAATTTAGTTGCTTCAGCTTTAGCTTCTTTGACTCATAGCACTTAAAAACACCAACTGAATTAGTCAAAGCAGCTTCAGAACTTATATGTACTAGGCCATTAAACCTAAAGTATGTACTAAAATTTTAAATCATCCATAGTGAATCCCATAGTAACCCCTCAAATTTTCTACCAGTTGAATAATTACGAAATATTGTCATTTTCTCCTTTTCAGATTACCGTCCTCTTGTATAACACTCTTTTTTTTCACTTGTATAACACTCTTAATCCAGCAACCTTTATCTGCTGAAAATCTGACAACCATATTTCCACAATTCAAGAAGTTCCCAAGCTCAAAACAAAATGTTACAATTCTCTAATACCAAATCCTGACTTTATGGTTTGCTAATAGGTTTTATATTAAAAATAAAAAGTGACAATACCAGAGTTGATATACAATAGGTACTTCATTTGCTCTGATAAAATTCAATTTTTTACCAGAAGCCAAGTTGATCAAATGGTGGTCATCTACCGTAGAGGAACTTACCAAAATAAAAGTATTAATATACTAATAGCTGGCATTTTTTTTAGAATAAACCACTTCTCTGAAATGCGCAACGAGGATCTTCAGACATCCTTTCATAAACAACAAATACACTGATGGTTTGATGTAACTTCTATCAAAAAGGTAGAAACACGGTAGGCAGAGACTATGCAAGCTAGTATACTATACTATATACACCACAGAAACACATTAAAATTCAGAACTACAAACGATTGGTTTGACAAAATCCTTATGCAAAGGCCTTATATATATAAACAATAAAATAATAACAAATCCATGGATAAGTTCAAAGATTCCCTATTAGATACACAAAATCTGGTCTGTCAAATTCTAAAAGAAATATGGAATAATCAAACTGTAAGATCAATTTTGATAAAAACTGACACAATCAGACTGGATACCTGACAGCACCAGATAAAACCTCAGACGCCAAAGGTTCATGAACCATCTCATTCATTCTAGTAGTGGAAAAATGGCTATCATACTAAATGTGGATGGGAAAATTTATCTTGCATAGCAGAGAACACAGCTCATTTCGTGTCTCACTTATAAAAATATTATAAAGGTAAAGCAAGGACTAAATCCATTTCTAAAGAACTTTTTGAACATCTTCCAGTGGATTTAAATAGACTTGCCTCTTTCTATCACTAAGATATGGAGAATCTGCAACCTTCATAAAGGGACATGCAATATTCTTGGATACACTGTTATACTGCTAAATTTATGAATAATAGTATGAACGAAATGTATGAATTTCAATTATGCAACACTTTGCTTCTTTCTAAGAAACTTTGTCTCATTATTCCTAGTCCTCAGGAAACCCCAACCAAGATAAATTCAAGGAGATCTAAGCCCGGACACATTATAACCAAATTTCTGAAAACTAAAGACAAAGAAGAAATCTTGAAAAAGCCAGAGGAAAAAATGACACATTACTTACAAAGAACCACCAATTTGAATGATTGTAGATTTGTCATTAGAATGAAGGCCTACAGAAATTGGAACACTTTTAAAGTGCTGAAAGAACTGTCAACCCCAATTTTTGCTCTATACAACAAAAACACTCTTTACATATGAAGGTAAAGAAAACAACTTTCTCAGATGAGGGAAAAAAATTCATTTTCAGTAAACTTGTTCTAATGTAAATTCTTCTAATAGAAGCAAAATGATATCAGAAGGAAATTTAGAGCACCAAGAATGAGGCAAAAGCAACAGAAATTGAAAACAGCTAAATATTCTCTTTAATTCTTTAAAGTGTATGAGATTTGAAAACAAGAATTGTAATTTTATCTGCTAAGATTTTTAATTCATGTAGAGGTAATATATAACTACAACATAAGGGGGGAGAATATAAGATTTGTACATTTCACTTAAAGTTGTAAAACTGTCAATTACAAGTAGATTTTTTAAAACTTTCATATAATTCTTAAAGAAACCCCTAAAATAACTACAAGTAGTAAAATAACACACACACAATAGATTAATCAAAATAACCTCCCAAAAGGTAAAATAAAGAAACAAAATACTGAAGGAACAGAAAACAAATGTTAGACCAAAATGCAAATGCATTAATAATTTCACCAAATCTATTATGTTCTCAACACATGGATTAAGATGGATTATGAGAATTAAAAAGGAGGAGCCAAATACATGTCA
Organism: Arctocebus calabarensis; assembly: GCA_963573935.1. NCBI lineage: Eukaryota > Metazoa > Chordata > Mammalia > Primates > Lorisidae > Arctocebus > Arctocebus calabarensis. The sequence continues at coordinate 8,553 of CAUYON010030138.1, forward strand.
TCTGTATGAAACTTAAATAGATATATTCAACTATGATATAGGTAGGATAAAAGTAAAAAGAAAAAAAAAGATACACTATATAAATATTAATCAAAAGAAAGCCACTGGCTCAGCGTCCATAGCTTAGTGGTTAGGGCACCACCCATGTACATCAGGGCTGGTGGGTTTGAACCCAGCCTGGGTCTGCTAAACAAAGAAACAAACAACAACAACAAAAAATAGCCAGGCATTGTGGTGAGTGCCTGTAGTCCCATACTAGGGAGGCTGAGGCAAGAGAATCACTGGAGCCCAAGTTTGAGGTTGCTCTGAACTATGACGCCATGGCACTCTACCAAAGGCGACATAGTGAGACTCTGTCTCAAAAAAAAAAAAAAAAAGACAGCCAGAGTGCTTATATCTTCATGAAAACATGCTCAACATAATTAGCCATGAGGGAAATGCAATTCAAAACCACAATGAGATATACTTACTAGCACAGCTATAAAAGAAACAACAGATAAAAAGTGTTGGCTAAGATATGGAGTATCTGCCCCTTCATTAAACGGCTATTGAGAATGTAAAATGGTACACCTACTTTGGAAAACAGTCTAGCAGATGCTCAAAAGGTTAAACACATTATTCAGCAAATTCCACTTGCAAGTACACACCAAGAAAATGAAAACAAGTCGATGCAAAAACTGTACATGAATGTCTGTAGCAATATTATTCTTAATGGCCAAAAAAAGAATTAACCCAAGTGTCCATCAAATATGAATGAATAAATATGGTCTTTTCAAACAGTGGACTATTTAGCAAAAAAAGGGGGGGGGATGACGTCTTGATCCATGTTACAACACAAACACTGAAAAAAATTATGCTAAGTGAAAGAAGTCAGTCACAAAAGACAATATATTATATGATTCCATTTATTTGAAATGTTCATGAGAAACAAATCCACACAGGCTGAAAGTAGATTAGTGGATGCTTAAGGCTGGGGAGTGGGGAGAGGTAGGGGGAATAGAAATGAACACACGATTTCTTTTTGTGAAATGTGCTAAAATTGATTTTGATGATAGTTGTACAGCTCCGTGAATATGCTAAAAATCATCAAATTATACATTTAAAATGGGTGAATAGTATGGTATGTGAATTACATATCTCAGGGTTATATTAGGAAAAAGGAGGTGAAGTGGCTAAATAAATATTAGACAAAGTAGAATTCAGAGAAAAGAAAATTACTGAGGACAGAGGAGCATTATATAATGATAAAAGGGTCAATTCACCAAGAAGACCTAAGAATCCTAAAGGTATATACACTTAACCAGAGAGTTTCAAAATACATAAAGCAAAAGTGAAAGAACTGAAAGGATTAACAGGCACATTCCATACTGCTGAAAACTTCAACACTCCTTTCTCAACCGTCAACAAAACTTGTACACAAAGAATAAGCGAGGATGCAGACAGAACAAACAAACCATCCACTCATGGATTTTTTTTTTTTTTTTGAGACAGAGTTTCACTTTACCACCCTCAGTAGAGTGCCGTGGCGTCACAGCTCACAGCAACCTCCAACTTCTGGGCTTAGGTGATTCTCTTGCCTCAGTCTCCTGAGCAGCTGGGACTACAGGCACCTGCCACAACGCCTGGCTATTTTTTGTTGCAGTTTGGCTGGGGCTGGGTTTGAACCCACCACCCTCAGTATATGGGACCAGCACCCTACCCACTGAGCCACAGGTGCTGCCCAAAAAGTCCCCAAAAGTGGACTTTTTTAAGTGTACATAGGACAGTCACTATGAGAGACTATATCTGGGTCACAAACCAAACCTTAACCAAATTTAAAAGAATTATATAAATTACCTTCTCTGACTATAATGAAATTAAACTAGACAACAGAGAGATCACAAGAAAATCTCCAAACATTCCTAAGTCAAATTTACAGTTCCTATATGGTCTCTGGCCTGTTGAGAACTGGACCACACAGCAGGAAGTGAGCAGCGGATGAGCAAGGCAACATTCATCTGTATTTACAGCTGCTCCCTGTGGCTGGCATCACCACCGGACCTCTGCCTATCAGGTCCACTTTGGCATTAGACTCTCCCAGGAGCACAAACCCTACTGTAAACAAATTGCACATGGGAGGGATCTAGGCTGCATGCTCCTTATGAGAATCTAATGCCCCCTCATGCCCGTGTCTCCCCCAACTCCATGGAAAAACTGTTTTCTAAGAAACCAGTCTCTCCTGCCAAAAAGTTTGGGGACCGCCAAGTTAAGCAACACACTTCTAAATAATCCATGAGTCAAAAGGAAGTCTCTGGAAATTAGAAGATGTTTTGTTCTAAATAAACATAAATACAAGATATCAAGAATTTTGGCACATATGTACATCAGTACTTTGATGGAAATTTATAGCATCAAATGCTTATATTTAGAAAATTAGAAAGATAGCAAACCAATTATCTAAGTCTCAATCCTTAAAATTAGGCAAAGAGAAAAATAAACCCAAAGTAAATAGAAGGAATTAAGGAAGAGAAATCAATGAAATTGTAAACAGGAAAGCAACAGAGAAAATCAACAATAATACCAAAAGCTAATTCTTTGAAAAGATTGATAAAGTTGGAAAAACTTGAGCAAAACTGGCTAAGAAAAATAAATAAATAAATAAATTACTAATGTTAGGAAAGAAAGAAGGGACATCACTGCAGACCTTTAATTCATTTAAAGACAAGGCTCAGCACCTGTAGCTCAGTAGTTAGGGCGCCAGCCAAATACACTGAGACTGGGTTCCAACCTGGCCCAGGTCTGCTAAACAACAATGACAACTATAACAAAAAAGTAGCCAGGTATTATGGCGGGCACCTATAGTCTCAGCTACTTGAGAGGCTGAGGCAAGAGAATCACTTAAGCACAAGAGTTAGAGGTTGTTGTGAGCTGTGATGCCACAACACTCTACTGAGGGTGACATAGTGAGACACTGTCTCAAAAAATAAAAAAATTCATTTAAGACTAAATGAATACAAGAATAAATTCCATACATTGGAACTGGATAATTTAGGATAATTCTCAAAAACCACAAACTACATTAAGTCACACAAGATGAAACACATAACTGTTAACAGCCCTATAACTGATAGTTATTGGAGTTGTATAATTATTAAGATCCTATAGATTATTCTGTAATAGTTCTATAACTATTAAGAAATTGAATTTAGGCTCGGCGCCTGTGGCTCAACGGGCTAAGGCATCAACCACATACACCTGAGCTGGTGGGTTCGAATCCAGCCCAGGCCCACCAAACAACAATGATGGCAGCAACATTGTGGGCGTTGTGGCGGGCACCGGTAGTCCCTCTACTTAGGAGGCAGAGGCAGGAGACTCGCTTGAGCCCAGGAACTGGAGGTTGCTGTGAGCTGTGATGCTACAGCACTCTATCCCGGGTGACAGCTTGAGGCTCTGTCTAAAAAAAAAAAACAAAAAAAACAAAAAAAAAAGAAAAGGAAAAAAAAGAAATTTAATTTATAATTAAACATTTTCTGCAAAGAATCTCCAGACCCAGATGATTGTGGGTTCCACTAAAGAAGAAATAACAGTAATATTACGCAATCTCTTCAAGAAAATAGAAGAGATTATCCATACATCCAAACTCACAAGCAACAGCAGCATTAGTGATACCAAAGGCAGTATATAAAAAAAGAAAACCACAGACCCTATCTTTCATGAACATTAAGTACAAAAATCATTAAGAAAATACTAGCAACTCAAATCCAGCAACTATCTTTCATGAACATTAAGTACAAAAATCATTAAGAAAATATTAGCAACTCAAATCCAGCAACATATAAAGAGTAATACACTATAAGATCAAGTAGGGTTTATTCCAGAATTGAAGACTGTCTCAATATTCAAAGATCAATGTAATCTACTAAAGAAGAAAACCACTTGACCACATGAATTGGTGCATTAGAAAAAAATTAAACATTTCACAATAAAAATCTTCTGCAAACAAGGAGTGGAAAGGAATTTTCTCAAACTGAGAAGACATTTCCAAAAGATCTACAGCAATAAGGCAATGATGTCCCCAACCAACAATCCTGTTTAATATACGAGGGGAGTAAGCATAGAAAAAGAAAAAAGCATATATAGATTGGAAAAGAAGAAATAAAAATGTTCCCAGCTACTCGGGAGGGTGAGGCAAGAGAATCGCCTGAGCCCAAGAGCTGGAGGTTGCTGTGAGCTGTAATGCCATGGCACTCTACTGAGGGTGACAACTGTCCTTATTCATGGCCAACACTACGTAGAAAATCTCAAACTATCCAAAAAATAACTCCAAGAGCAATACCTGGTTTTAAATGTCACAGGATATAAGTACAAGAATCAATCATTTTTCCAATGAACAATAATTAAATTAAAAAAAAATCCACACATTAAAAAAAAGGCTGAAATATAGCCAGGTACAGTAGCTCATACCTGTAATCCTAGCACTCTGAGAGGCCAAGGCAGGCAGATTGCTTGAGCTCAGGAGTTCGACACCAACCTGAGCAACAGCGAGACCTCGTCTCTAAAAATAGCCAGGTGCTGTGGTGGGCATCTGTAGTACTAGGGAGGCTGAGCCAAGAGAATTGCTTGAGCCCAGGAGTTTGAGGTTGCTGTGAACTATGACACCACAGCCCTCTACCAAGGGTGACAAAGTGAGACTGTCTCAATAAATAAATAAATAAGTATGTGGAGGAAAAGGGACATTTCTGCATTGCTGGTGGGAATGCAAACTAATATGTTCCTTTTGGAAAGATGTTTGGAGATCACTTAGGGATCAAAACATAGACCTGCTGTTGGATCCTTTAATTCCTCTACTAGGTATATATCCAGAAGACCAAAAATCACTTTATAACAAAAATATTTGCACCAGAATGTATAATGCAGCCCAATTCATAATTGCTAAGTCACGGAAGAAACCCAAGTGCCCATTGATCCATGAATGGATTAATAAATTGTGGTATTATGTACAGCATGAAATATTTTGCAGCCTTAAAAACAGATAGAGACTTTACCTCTTTTATGTTTACATGGATGGAGTTGGAACATATTCTTCTTAGCAAAATATCTCAAGAATGGAAGAAAAAGTATCCAAAGTACTCAGCCCTACTATGAAACCAATTTATAAACATCCACACTTCCATGTGAATGCTATAATCCAACTACAACCCAAGATGAAGGGGAAAGAGAAGTGGGAGGGGAAGGCAGAGGAGGAGGAGGAAGGATGGGGGAGGAAGGGTAATTGGTGGGGCCACACCTATGGCGCATTTTACAAGGGTACATGTTAAATCTACTAAGCGTAGAATATAAATGTCTTAACATAGTAACTAAGAAAATGTGGTGAAGCCTATGTTAACCAGTTTAATGAAAGTATTTCAAATTGTATATAAAACCAGCACATTGTACCCCATAATTGCATTAATGTACAACATTAAGATTTAATAAAAAATAAATAAATGAAATAAAAATAGCTGAAAAAGAAAAATTTGGGGGGGCATATAGAAAACAAAATACATGCAGAATCTGTGAGCTGATGACTACGAAATGCTAATAAAACATGAAAGAGGGCCTAAATAAATGGAAAAACTGTGTTCATGGATAGGAAGACAACATACTGGAGGGGTACTGGCCCCCCAACCAAAGCAAATCACATGGCTTCAGGTGCTCCCCGAGCATTCCTTGTGTTGCCCTAAGATGGAAAAACTTCTTTCTCTGTGGACGTGCCCGGGCTAGTAAGAACAATCGGTGAGATGTTCACAGAAAGGAAAGTAACCAGAGGGCTTCTCAGGGTGAAGCTGGGGGTTGGGCACTTGCAGAGGTTAGGGAAGAGGTATCCTGTCCTATTCTCTTGTTAGAAAATGGTCATTCTTCAAGTTTTAAGGAACTAACCAGACAGAACAGACAGCCAGATACCATTGTGGTTAAGCCTGCAGCAAAATGTTGAGAAAGTGTGTTCAATTTAGATCAACTATATATGTATCCAGCAGCATCTGTGCTGAACAAAGAATTTTCATGGTAGCTTTTGCTGTTTCATCATTATTTGTTCCTTTTTCTATTTCTATACCTTTATTTGATCAGATCAGTGTGTATAAAAACATCCAATAAATGTGGGTTGTCACTGAGTGTGAGCACCAGCCTTCCTTTCAACAATCATTTTGTGTGCAGCATATGCCTCTGCGTCCCTGATCAGTAAGTTCCGTAGTCAACTACAACATAGTACAGATGTCACTTTTCCACAACTGTTCTGTGGATTTAATATGATTGCCAATCAAAACCCAGCAGAGGGGCAGCGCCTGAGCTCAGTGGGTAGGGCACTGGCCACATGCACTGGGGTGGTGGGTTCGAACACAGCCCGGGCCTGCTAAAACAAAACAAACAAAAATAAGCTGGGTGTGGCAGGCGCCTACAGTCCTAGCTACTTGGGAGGCTGAGGTAAGAGAATCACTTAAGCCCAAGAGTTGGAGGTTGCAGTGAGCTGTGATGCCATGGCACTCTACCAAGGGTAACACAGTGAAACTTCTACCAAGGGCAACACAATGAGATTCTGTTTCTCAAAAAAACAAAACACCAGCAGAGGCCACCTGTGCTGGCTCACGCCTCTAATTCAAACACTTTGGGAATTTTACTTTCAAAACTACCAACAAGAAAACAATCCATTAAAAAAGAAACAAAAGACTTTCCCACTTAATCAAAAACATACAGGATGGCAAGTAAGAACGTGAAAAGGTGTTTATCATATTAGGTATTAGAGAAATACAATAAAAAATAAGATGAGATCCACCATATCCATATTAAAAAGGCTATTTCACCTTAACACAGTAATAACTTGTCAGTATCATAAAACAGCTATTCATCTTTTTCTACAACAATTGTACATTGCCTCAAGTGCAACAGTTGTAAAATAAACTATCTGAAGTGGCAAGTCACCGTTTTCTTCTTCAAAATTGCTTTACCTATTCTTTGCCTTCTCCCTAACCTAGTTCAATCCCAATCGATCTTTAGATATTCTAGAGTAAAATCAAACTGCTAGGTAATAATTTTAATTAATTCCAACTGTTGATAGCTTTTTGAATTTAAGGAACTTACTACTTTATATTGTCATTTGGATAAGAGAACATGTGTTATTCCCATCTTATCAATAAGGAAATAGATTCAAGGATTCCAAATGTTATATACAGTCAAATGACAGTGCTGTGAAGAAAGCAAAGAACCAAGCTAATATCAGAAATAGAACTTCTGATCCCCAGTCTAGTGTTCTATTCTCCAGCCAACCTGCATCTCCAAGGCCCTGCTTGCTTTTTACCTATATAAAAACCATCCCTGATGTCCTTAGGTGGAAAAACAAAGCAAATTCCTGACTCCTTCCCATAAATGGAACTTCTAAGATATTAAAAAATTTCATTCCAAGCCAGCCGTAGACAATAAATGGGAATATATATGAAGAGAAATTTTTAAAAATACCAAAATTTTAAATATTATTGCCAGATAATAAAAGTCTAGCAACCATTAAATCAGGTATCACAGTTAACTATTAAATCAATGAATGATTACTGACTGGCTTCTAATTTATAATTAAACCACTTTAAAAGACATTCTTTCTCTAGACTGCATGATGAAATATTACTGCCAAAGTGAACTACATATAAATCTGTTATGTAACTATAAAAACATCTATTCAGGGAAAGGAAGTATAAATGACAGGTAACTCAAAGCGTAATTTTATTAGCACTTCAGAAAAACAGTGACACAGTTTCTACAAACTTGCATGCTGATTTCCTGCATGTGAAACCACAGAAAAATTTAAAATATTTTATAATACGCATTTAACTTTGTCATCTTTTTTTGAAAATCTTTGTGCTTTTTTTTTTTTTGGCTCATAAGTGGGAGGAGGATTGTTTTCCAAACTCTCTAACAAGTTTCAAATTGTATTCTCCAGTAAAAAAGGAATATTCTAAATTCATCTGCCTATTTTCAAAATGCTTGTCTCAACTAGCCACAAAATACTTACATTATTTTCTGTAGGTAGGTCCAAATGACAGGTGAGTTTTTTTTTTTTTTTTTTTTTAAAGGAAGTGGATTTTTTTTCTTTTTGGCTTTTTTCTCTTTTGCATTAGCCACATTCTCGCCCACTTTACCACCCAAAGACATTTGCAGTCAGACTCCTGGCAGAAGGCTCAGAACATTCTGCTGCTGATAAAAAGAGAAACCACCACCCACCCAAGACAGCAACTGCCAGCTGTTTACTTTCAGATTTTAGTTAAAAAAATTTTATTTAAAGAAAGTCAAGTCCCTCTTCTGTTTCCCTTCTGTAAAAATTCAATATTCTTATAGCTAGACCTACACAGAAATATACAGATGTGTCTTTAAATGTTAACAATCTAGTTTAAAATTTTTTATTGTTCAGACAGGCAGCTCTAATGTTAATTGGTATAGTTAATATTAACTGGCATATATGGAAATAGAAAAATTAAAAAGGCATAGTTAAGGTATATTACTTAAGCCCCATAAGTCATATAAACTTAAAATCTTAAGAGATAAAGAAAGGACACATATAAATTGCAAATAAAAATAAGCATCCTATTTTTATATAGTAATGCATATCACTGTATTTGGAAACATAGCTCTTCACTGTCTTTGAAAATGGTGGAATGAATACATGTTTGGAGTTTAATGAAGAAACTTTCTGAAGAAAATGAAGTTTTAAAATTAGAAGGAACAGATTTGAAAGTAAGGACACTGGAGGATTTTTTAAAAATTACACATACTCCCTCAGAATTGTGGCTAAATATACATTGCATAAACATATGTTCAAATAGTTAAAACAGTTCAAGAAGGAACTAAAATTATCTAAACCAGTTACTTCTGACCTATGGACAGGGAGCCAGTGGAAGAGCTGCATGAATGCACACACATCAAGCACTGTCTATAGTCTAAAATATTTCTCACATACATCTCAGTATTTTTCAAATATATACAGGTACCAGTCAAAAGAAGATTTCCAGTTAAAAACAAAAAATCAACAAAAACATATACTAGTATAATGAAACACAAAATCATTTAAAAGCATAGTAGTTTTTTGCCATTATTTATTCATTTATTTATTTTTGAGACAGAGTCTTACTTTGTTACCCTTGGTAGAGTGCCATAGCGTCATAGCTCACAGCAACCTCAAATTCTTGGGCTAAAGTGATTCTCTTGTTTTAGCCTCCCAAGTAGCTAGGACTACAGGAGCTCACCACAACACCCTATTTTTTTCTTTTTTTTTTTTTTGAGACAGGGTCTTGCTGTTGCTCAGGCTGGTCTCAAACTCCTGAGCTCAGGCAATCCACCTGCCTCGGCCTCCCAGAGTCATGCTAAGATTATAGGCATGAACCAGGGCACCTGGCCCTACCGTGCATACTTTAAATCAACAAGTACCAAAAGCAGAATTATGTGCATGTTCCAAGTACAGGGTTCCTCATATTCAAAACAGGCGAGTTCCTTTAAGCCAATATAGAAAGTTACTCTGATTCTAAAATTATGATTTTAAGAGGCTACAAACTCCTATGGTGAATTCTTTAGAAATATTACATTATAAAGATACGTACATATGTATATACAAACAATGCTTGCGATGTGCCTAGCACTGGATTAGCTTTTGTTTCAAAAATAAATAAGAAATGATTCCAGACTCAAACTCAAATTAGCAAGAGGAAAAGATACGTGAACAGACAATACAACCTAATAAATACTGCAGAAGAACTGTTTCAAGAGCTTTGTGAGAAGAGGGCTATCCATGTCTCCTGAGGAGTCTGAGAAGACAATGATTTATGTATTGGGTTTTGATAGGAGGTAAATCAAAGAAGACAGAATGATAAGCATTCTAGACAGGCGGTAAGCACATACAAATGTATACAAAGTTAGGAAAGAGCATGCCAATAATCTGGCATGATTGGATGTTAAAAGTATTTGGAGGGAAAACAAGATGAGACTAAAACGGTAAAATGGTTTGGGGTAAACGGTAAAAGGTCCCGTATGATGCGTTTAACAAATAGAACTTGATTATGTCAGCAATACGGTTAATAAAAAGTTTAAAGGAAAGAGAGACATAAACAGATAATATATTTCAGAATAACTCTGGGAAAGGATGATCGGGAAACGGCGGGGGGATGGCAACCACAACAATTCTGTCTAAAGAATAATACAGTGCAATGTGAGTGGAAATGCAGAACCAAGGATGATTTCTAGATTTCCAGTTTGGATAGGACAGATACTGATCCCATTATTAGAGATGGGATACAGGAGAAAGCCAGGAGAAACAGGGAAACCCTTGGGTAACAGGAAAGAGGGAATGGTTATCTTTGTCAAATGCGGCAGAGGTAACCTGGAAAGGGTACCCCTCCTCACGATGAGCTCCCGGATAGGTAAGGCAGAAAGCAAGCATTCAGAAGGAGTGTGCACAGGATTAGCACCGAAGCTTTTCATTTAACTTTCCGCACCTCCGTTCCGGAAAGAGCTCAGCGCCGAGGAGTGGGGGAGTCCGGCTCCCAGAAGCGGAGAGCCTGCGGCAGGGAGAGGCTAAGGCCAGGCGCCGGTAGTCCAAGAGACCCCAGGACGGAGCGGCCCAAGGGAAGGAAGCTTTGACTCGCCTACACCCGCTCCCGTCCCTGGCTTCATTCCACTTACTCGGCTCTCAATCCCTCGCAGCCGTCAGCTGTAGCGATTAGGACCCAAAGCCTCTGCCAACTTGGACCTATGCATTCAAGGGAAGAAGACTCCGCGCCCCTATTCGGCCTCTTCAGCGAGCAAACGCATACCCAGACAGAAACAGAAGAGTCGCTAGGGAGCCAGCGGGACTCATCCCCATCACTGGCGCCGGGGAAACCTCCGCTGACCGCCTTCGACCCGCGCTCGCAGAGCCTTCCAGTCTCGCGAGATTTCCTTCCTTGCGTTACCGCAGGGTACACAAGACCGCTCGCTGATTTGCGCGAGGGGTCGGGGCGGGACCCTTCTATGTCCCTCCCTCTTTATCCACACCCGGGCTTTCGCTCGGCCTCTCACAAAATCTCGCGAGTTTTTCCGAGGGAAACCGGCCTGGGTGGAGAGACCGTGAAAGGGAGCTCGGGTGGGAGGGCCCCTCTACGCTTAGGGGCCCTTGCCTAGTTTAGCCGGCGCTGTGGTTGGTACTTCGCTGTTGGGAACGCTTTTAGGTTGCCCAGATCATTCTTTCCAAACGGGTGACTGGGAAAATTAGCTGATAGAAAAGCTCAAAGGGTGGAGGCATTTTTTTTCTTCTTGGCCCCGCCCTCTTCCTGTTCTGCCACTGGGTCGTCCGGCCTTCTGAGGGGGGAAGGGAGCTAAGGTGGGAGGGGGGAGTGCTGTGGAAGAGTGTTTGCGCACGCGCGAGCCCGAGTATGTGAGTGTGTGCACGCGCACGCGCGCGCTCCTGTATTAGGAAGCCTGGGAAGGACCGGTGTGCTAGGAGATGAGTAGGGAAAGCATAGTCCCCGGTCTGTGCCTCCAGACACTCCTGACTGTGCGCTGACTCTCCCCACCCAGCCAGCAGCCTTTTCCAGAGAGGCTGTGGTTCATAGCCTCTGTTCGTTTTCACTGCAGGACCAGGCACGAAAGTAAGCGAACCTCGATCCTGAGGTCTTCCCTATCCACTCACCTTGTACTTTCCACCCCCCACCCTCCAGCCAAGTGTCTAGATTCTAGACCCTTGAAGGTTCCTCAAAGAGAGTTTTGCATGAAAGGGAGAGGAGTTTGAAAGCAAAAGAAAGTAGCTGGATTGTACATAGTTGGTTTTGATGAACACTTTGGCTCTGCTTACCATGTGCTTTTCAAATGTGGATTATCTGGTCAGTATAAGATTTTATTAGCGAAGCAAGAGTATCATATGCTTTATTTTTATAAGAAAAAGTTTTAAAAGTACTTCTCCGCACCAGTGTGATGGTAGCGACTAACTTTTACTGGTCTACATGGTAAATTACTGTGGTGTTTGAAAAGCTAAGAGGGAGAGGGAATATGGGGATTTTATCCTAATGCAAGAACCCAATATGTAGTTATCTTAGGAAATGTTTATCGTGTAATGGCCTTTCCTTTTGCAATTCTTCCCAGCCTCCATCCTCCTTTTTTGAGAGGTCTTGAAAGGTTTTTATGGAGGAAAGTCCAAAAATGCTGGCTTGGGGGTTGTGATATGCTAATTAGCAAGAATCATCAAAAGTGTATTTGAAGAGTATTTGCCATTTGTTACGTTTGTGAATGTAAGAGAATTAGATGTATGTAAAAATGTTCTCTTCAACAGTTTTAAGTTCATTCAAAAAGCAAGAAAGCGGGTATAGACTATAGTTTTGCCCGTGTCTGGTAGAGTGACACCCTAGTATGGAGTAGTTCATTCCTTAAATTTATACAAGTTACTTTCTGGTTGAGATTGCATTAAATTTTGTCTTGTTGTTAACATTTCTTTGAATACATTATTCATGTTCCCTACCAAATCTTCTTGAACAGACAGTCTTCTTGAGAAAATTAGAAATAATTTAAGATAGTAAATGTTATGTATAAACATTTGGCTAATATGTTTTTCCCTTTCCAGGTTAAAACAAAATGAAGATTTTTTCTGAATCTCATAAAACAGTGTTTGTTGTGGATCACTGCCCTTACATGGCAGAATCTTGCAGACAGCATGTCGAGTTTGACATGCTGGTGAAGAATAGGACTCAAGGAATCATTCCTTTGGCCCCTATTTCTAAATCATTGTGGACTTGCTCAGTAGAATCTTCCATGGAGTATTGTAGAATAATGTATGACATATTTCCTTTCAAAAAGCTGGTGAGTATGAAGTACAAACAAAATCATGGTTTTGAGGTTATACTTACCTGCACAAATACAATTTTAACATATGAATTTGCAATAGGTTAGATTTGTAACTGTTTACTACTTTAAAATGTACATAAAACTGCTCTTTGGGATTAATATATTATGAATATTTAATTGGGGCCAATAATAATAGTAGCTAACAACAAGCTGGCTGTTTGCTGCTATAGAATATGGCCATTTTAGAAAGAAATGCTTTGAAGAATGCTAAGTGGAAATTATTTATCAATAAGACTGAAATGACAGCAATTTTTACCAATAAGACAGCAAAAGATAGCAATTCCAAGTAGTAAAGTTATCTTTTTTAAATTTATTTTTGAGTCAGAGTTTCACTTTGTCACCCATAGAGTACTGTGGTGACATAGCTCACAGCAACCTCAAACTCCTGGACTTAAGCGATTCTCTTGCCTCAGTCTCCCAAGTAGCTAGAACTACAGGTGCCCGATAACGACCCCTGACTATTTTCAGAGCAAAGGTCTCACTCTAGCTGGTCTGGAACCTGTGAACTTAGACATTCCACCCAGGTGAACCACTGTAACAGACCCATTTTTTTTTTTTTTTTTTTTTTGAGACAGAGTCTACTCCATCACCCTGAGTAAAGTGCTGTGGTGTCGTCAGAGCTCATAGCAACCTTAGACATGGGCTTGAGCAATTCTCTTCCCCAGCTAGTTTTTCTATTTAGTAGAGATGAGGTCCTGCTCTTGGTCAGGTTGCCTTCGAACTCCTGAGCTCAAGGGATCTACCTTACTGGTGTGAGCTACTGGCCCCTACTTTATTAAACTATCTTAAATGTCTCATTCTGGGAATAGAATTTGGTTAGTGCTAAGTGGATGATTTGTTTTCTGTCTTACTTGGAGCAACAAAGGCTGAGACTTAGCTAATATCTTTGAGTGGCAAAGGTAATACAGAAATAGTGAAGAGAATCTAATATACATTCAGACATATTCCAAATTAAAATAAGTCTTTAAATTTTTATGTATAATATGTAAAAGAAAAAATATATAATTGGGAGGAAATTTAACATAGTTAGGGTAGAGACTTTAGTGCAAATCCTGGCAGCTAATGATGCCAGTGGTATGATGTTGATCTTTGTGATTTTCTGATATCTCCAAGCCTCAGTTTCTTTCCATGTAAGCATAACACCTTCTTCCTTTGAGATTTAAAATAGATAATTTAAGTTTAGTGGCTGGTAAAATAGTTCTCTGCTTTAGGAGAGAAGACCAATACTTTTTTGCTGGGGAAGGAAAATTAGTATTTCATAGACATGTTAGGGAAAAGTTCACGTATTAGATTATTACTATTATTATTTTTTTTTTTAGACAAGACTCTCACTCTGTTGCCCTGGGGTTGAATGCAGTATAGTCATAGCTCACAGCAATCTCAAACTCCTAGGCTCAAGCAGTCCTATTACCTCAGCCTCCCAAGTAGCTGGGACTATAGGCACCTGCCAAAAAGCCTGGCTAACTTTTCTGTTTTTATTAGAGATGGGGTCTCAATCTTGCTCAGGCTGGTCTCGAATTCCTGAGCTCAAGGGATCCACTCACCTTGGCCTCCCAGAGTGGTAGGATCACAGGCCTAATATTTTCCTTGCCATCATTATCATCTTATCTGATAGATTTTAACTTGCATTTTATTTTAAAACATAAATTTCAAATTCATTATTTTGATATTCAGTGCCCTATATGATATGGCTGTTGCCTATTTCTCTGAGTTCATCTCCTACCCCTCTGCCTGCCTTTTAAGGTGGAGACCTTTGCATTTTGTGTTTGCTGTACCTGGAATTGTCTATCCCTGATTTATATAGTAGTTGGTTTCTTTTAGTCATTTTGGATTCCCCTCAGTTGCTGCTTCTATAGAAAGCCCTTTTCTGACTACTCAATCTGAAGTAGCTAACCAGCTTATTCTTCATAGCCTCTATCACACCTCTGAAATTACATTGTTCATTTGTTTGTATTCCTGCTGCAGTACCCTCTGTCTTAGTACACTTCCCACTCCTGACTTTTCCCACATTGTGGATCACAGAACTGTTTTATTCATCACTGTATTCCCATATCCCCAGGGCCAAGAGTAGCACCTGGCAGGTGTTAGGTATTTTTTTTTTTTTTGGAGACAGAGTCTCCAGCCATCGCCCTGGGTAGGGTGCTGTGGCATCGTATCTCACAGCACCCTCCGGCTCTTGGGCTCAAGCGATCCTCATGCCTCAGTTTTGTTTTTTTTTTTAGACAGTCTCATCATGTTGCCCTTGGTAGAGTACTGTGGCGTCACAGCTCCCAGCAGTCTCAAACTCTTGGGCTTAAGCGATTCTCTTACCTTAGTCTCCCAGGTAGCAGGGACTACAGGCTCCTGTCACAATGCCCAGCTATTTTTTGTTGCAATTGTCATTGTTGTTTAGTTGGCCCAGGCTGGGTTCGAACCTACCAGCCTCGGTGTATGTGGCTGGCATCGTAACCACTGTGCTACAGGTGCTAAGCCTCAGTTTTTCTGTATTTAGTGGAGACAGGATCTCACTTTTGCTCAGGCTGGTTTTGAACTCATGAGCTCAAGCTGTTCACCAGCCTCAGCCTTCCAGAGTGCTAGGATTACAGGCATGAGCCACTGCTCTTGGCAGGTATTCTTTAACTCAGCAGTTCTCAGCCTGTGGGTTGCGACCCCTTTGGGGGTCGAACGAACCTTTCATGGGAGTCGCCTAAATACATCCTGCATATCAGATATTTACATTAGGATTCATAACAGTAGCAAAACTATAGTTCAGTAGCAACGAAAATAATTTTATGGTTGAGGTTCCCACAACATGAAGAACTATATTAAAGGGTCGTGGCATTAGGAAGGTTGAGAACCACTGCTATAACTATAGAATGAATGAATTAATCAAACCAGTGTTAGAAATTTCATATTTTAAAATATGATGTGATGAGTGAAATTAAAGTTGAATACTGATTGTTTCTTTCAAATCTATTAGGTAAATTTTATTGTGAGTGACTCTGGAGCACACGTTTTAAATTCTTGGACTCAAGAAGACCAAAATTTACAGGAGGTATGGTTAAATTTTGATATGTTGCCATTTTTTAAAGTTAATTAAATGTGGTGATGCTTTTTAATCACTCATATTTGCATATAGTTTTAAAATGCCAAGTGATATTAAAAGAGAAACACCTATTCATCCAGTCTTTCACTAACTCCTGCCCTATCCCCCAACAAACTTTCCAATTCTTTAGCTGTTTACCATGTTTCTAAATAACATGTTATTACTCCTATTTCTTGACTTCTCAATTTAAATATAATCTATTAGTATTTATCATAATTGTCAATGAGGATACCTCTTTTATGTTTTCCCCGCTTGCCTCTATTTTCTCAATAGTATTATATTGGAATTTGGGGTTAGTTCAGGATTCCATGTTTGCATTATAATATCTACATAAAGTGCTATTCACTGCTAAGCCAAGTAATAATATGTGATTATTTCTTTGTGTAACTTTGTTTATTCCTAAAATTTATCATTACCTTTTTCTCTTTGTTTTTTCTTAGTTTTTTGAATATTTGTTGCCGCTTTTCCTCATGTCTCTACAAAACTGTCCAATATTTTTATTATAAATGCATTAGGCTCGGCACCTGTGGCTCAAGCGGCTAAGGCGCCAGCCACGTACACCTGAGCTAGTGGGTTTGAATCCAGCTTGGGCCCGCCAAACAACAATGATGGCTGCAACCAAAAAATGGCTGGGCATTGTGGCGGGCGCGTATAGTCCCAGCTGCTACTTGGGAGGCAGAGGCAGGAGACTAGCTTGAGCCCAGGAATTGGAGGTTGGTGTGAGCTGGGATGCCACAGCACTCTATCCAGGGTGACAGCTTGAGGCTCCGTGGCTCCGTCTCAAAAAAAAAAATGCATTAGGTAATATAGTAATTTGACTTGTTTTGTTTTGTTTTGACTCCCTGAAGAACTTCTGGAGCCCAGTCTCCTGCTACAGTAGAGTTGGCTGCTTTTTCAGCTCACTTCACTGCTGTCACTTTCCTCCTTATTTTTCAGATCCCATTTTTTTCTCTTTTTTCTTAATGTGATCTTTTGTTTTGGTATAGAGTGTAACTTCTGGAATTCCCAAAAGTTACTCTGTCATCGTTATCATATTACCTGATAGAATTTTTTGGTTACAGACATTCCACATTGGAGGTAACTTTTTCCTCAAAGTTTTGAGACATTACGTATGCCACTATGATACAGCATCCCATGTTGTTAAGAGGTCCAGTTTAATTTTCCTTCATAATAATTCCCTAAAAACTTTTAGATTCTTTTCTTTCCTCCTTCATGTTTTGAAATTTCTCAGTGATAAAAGTTGATGTTGATCTTTTTGTTTATCTAATTGTGCAAGGCCCAATATTCTTCAGTTCAGGAAAATTTCCTTATATTGTTCTCTGATGATGATATCTCCGTGTTCTGTGTCTTTCTGAAATACCTCGAAGTGTGATATTGGACCTCCTGGGTTAAATTCCTTATTTTTCTCACTGATCATTTCATTGTTGTTCTACTTTTAACCCTTAAATATGTATGGAACCATTCATTTGATTGTACTTTTAGTTTACAAGAAATTTTACTTACTAATTATGTTCATTTTTGTCATATTCTTTGTTTTATGGGTATACATTTTTTTGCCTAAGAGTATTAACTATAAATAATTTGAAGTTTTCTTTTGCTCCCTCTTTGTTTTCAGAGTTCTTTTCCTGTGGAGGCTGTTCTTAAATGCATGGTGATATTTAGCTATGCAATCTTATTTAAAAGCAAGGCACTAAACAGCAGAGTAGAAAATCTACATGTTGTGGGATCATTATTACTCTGGATTCTACTGGGGTTTAAGATAGTTGTTTTCACTGGGGAATTCTGAATGTCAGAGATGCCCGATCATTTCTCTGGGACTGTTCAGGGTCTCCAGAGCACCTCTTTCATTCTTTGCCTGCATGTTATCAACTTAGTTGTCAGCAACTAAGGGAGGTAGGGTAGGGGTGGTAGTTTCTTCCATTCACTAGGCAGACTTTCAGATTATATTTAATCTTTCTGTTTTTGTACTTTGCTGTCTAAATGTAATAGCTAGTAGGAACATGTGGCTATTTAAACTTAAATTAATTAAAATTAAATACAATTAAAGATTCAGTTTCTCTATAGCACTAGTCATGTTTCAGATGCTCAATAAGCCACACATAGATAGTGGCTTCTATACTGAAGAGCATGTCCATCACCACAGAAAATTTTGTTGGACAGTACTGGTTTGACATGTACCTATCTTACCCTTTTTGTCTGCTGTGCTTTGTGGTATCCATGCTTGGTACTTTTCTGGTTTAGTTCCTCCAAGGAATAGGATTCTGTGTCTGTGGGAGTTGGGGAAAGGTGGGGTGTGAGTATGATCTAGGAGTCTAGTTGCTCCTCAGATTGACTCTTCAGTTTTCAGTATCTTGCTTCACCCTGCTTTTGTGGTCTTTTGTGCCTCCATTTCTTGAACTTGCACTGGATTCTTCAGGGCATATCCTCTTGCCTTTCCCCCTATAGACACTTTGATTTCAGCTTATTCTGTTCTGTTAAATTCATCCCACTCCATCTATTTTTATACATTCTTATTGACATTTCTCTTGTTGCCTCTTCCATTTTCTTCAATTTTGTTTGTGGGTTTATTTATTTATTTTTTTGTTTATACTTTTTAAAAATTAAATTCCTTTATTCTGGTTTTAGTAGAGGTAGCAGAGGTAAACTTTTGTTCAATGTATTAAATTTATGTTTTGTTAATCTTAGTTGTCTAAGGATTTTGAGTTTCTAATAGCTTATGTTCTTTGCCATTATTCAGTTGGACAGAAGACTTGAGTCTTGAAAGTTCTTCACTAATTAAAATGAGCCGCATGAAAGGCAGTAGTGAAATATTTGAATATATTATTTGAATTATTTCACATTATAATTTTTCTGTGAGTGGATGTTTTACAATGGAAATAATCCCATTGGAGTTGAGATTTAAATGGAACACTTTAAAAAAAATGTGTTTATTATAGTCTTTCGTACTGAAATGTTTGTGATTAGTATTACAATATCTAAACGTATCTAACCTTTCCCTTTCTTCAGGTAATTCACTCAGAGGGTAGTCTTTTATTGGCTTGGCTTTGCACTTATATCACTTTGGAATGTTCTTAATATTTTTTCATTAACCTGAAAAAATAATTTCAGGCTGGGTGCAATGATTCACACCTGTAATCCTAGCACTCTGAGAGGCTAAGGCAGGTGGGTTCCTTGAGCTCAGGAGTTTAGGACCAGACTGAGCAAGACTCCATCTCCACTGAAAATAGAAAAACAAGCTGAGCATAGTGGGATATGCCTGTAGTCCCAGCTACTTGGGAAGCTGAGGTGAGAGGTTTGCTCCAACCCAAGAGTTTGAGGTTGCTGTGAGCTGTGACTCCATGGCACAAACTGAGACTCTGTCTCAAACAATAAGAATTTCATACTTTACCATGATACTGTGTTTTTGAAATGCAGTCATCCCTTGGTATGTGTGGGACATTGGTTCTAGGACTACTTATAGATACCAAAATCTGCAGGTACCCAAGTCCTGCAGGGGACCCTGCAGAACACTCATGTCCAAAAAAGTCAAGTCTCTGCCATACTGTATTTTGGAACCAAGTTTGGATGAAAAAAAGTCCATGAATAAATGGACCTGCACAGTTCAAACCTGAGTTGTTCAAGGGTCAGCTGTACTGTGAAAGAAGCTTGAAGCCTTTCTTATGGTGTATGAATAAAAATAAATATGGTTTGTGTAGATCTTCCTTGTTGCACCTATGCAGTCTATGTTGCAGTAAAGGTGTATATTTGATAGGAGTGCTAATCTGAAAAGAATTTGCTGCCTCTGTTTTCTGAAGGTGAGGTCACCTTAGATCCCTCGTGGCTTTTAAATTCTGAACAGGAGAACACTCCAGTTGTGAAGGCAACGGTGTCGAAAATCATTGGTGTTCAAGAAACAAAAAGAATTGACATTTGTATAAATTATATACTCTTGTCTATATTAAGAAATCGAATGTTTATCTTTGGTTATCAATGTAACTCCTTTCCTACTTATCGTGAGTAATCAAGAGAAACAAGTGAAGAGACTAAAGAATGACTGGGCTGGAAGGATCCTAGCTATCCTTTGCTTCAACTTCGTCCTCATAGATCAAAGATCCGAGACCAGGGGCCAGCTGTTGTTCGACTTATATAGATAGGTCCACGACTCTTTCCATAACTCTATCCTGTACTAAAAATTGTCAGACTTCAAGAGTTTGGTCTTGTTTATCTTGGCTAAATTAAATAAAATTTAAAAATGTCACACACTAGTATGGTACAGGTCCTATGATTTTGATTTTCATATTAGGAAAAGGGCCAGAAGAAATTGACAAGGGCCAAAATTTTAATCCATGTCAATCTGACTCCAAAAGTTCCTGCTATTTTCTCTAGGACTACAGCACTCCTCTCCTAAAAAGTAATTTTTTTTAAGCTTCTCTTACATACTAGGTTCTTTCTAGTTTAGAAACAGTATTTTTCTCTCCTTTTTGATCACTTTTTATGAATAGGCAATACTCATGTTGTGCTAAAATAAAATTTTACATAATACATACATATATGCACATGATGTACACATACATACTCATGCATATATATGTAAATAAGAGATGTATCTTGAAAAGTTTCCCAATTTTCATCCTCTGTTCCAGTTAGTGGTGTGCTAGAGCCTGCTCATACCAGTTTAGGAGAGCTGAGTCTGGGCATCTCTACCAGCTTCCCATTTGTAGCCTTAAGTTGGCCGTGGTGAGGGGTACTTAACCATAGACATTGACAAATCAGTGCTTTTGTTTTTTTATTGAGAGCCAGTTTGCCTGCCCATCACTGTTACTTGTAATCTCACCACTTTTAGTTTTTTATGGGTTCTGCCAGAGTATCTTTATGTACATGTCAGTAAGTACAAATATTAATATTTCCTCCTTTATATACACAAGTGGTTACAATTGTATGCATAGTTGTACATTTTGTTTTTTTCATTTAATATATGCTGGAAAGTTTATAAAGTTTTTAATTGTATTAAAAAGAGCATATCTTTTCTTTTTTTTTTTTTTGAGACAGAGTCTCACTCTGTCACCTTGGGTAGAGTGCCATGGCATCATAGCTCACAGTGACCTCAAACTCCTGGGCTTGCCTCAGCCTCCCAAGTAGCTGGGACTACAGGTGTGTGCCACTATACCTGGCTAGTTTTTCTGTTTTTAGTAGAGACAGGGTCTCCCTCTTGCTTAGTCTGGTCTCGAACTCCTGAGCTTAAGCGATACACCTGCCTCGGCCTCCCAGAGTGCTAGGATTACAGGTGTGAGCCACTGCACCTGGCCCCCTGCTAAGCGTTTTATAGTTTAAGCTCTTACTTTAGATCTTTGATCTTTTTTGAGTTTATTTTTCTATATAATATACGAGAAGGGTGTAACTTTATATTTTTGCATTTGTCCCTGTACCATTTATTTATTTAAAAGTCTATTCTTTTCTCCATTGAATGGCCATGACACCCTTGTCAAAAGTTAGTTGACTTTGGATCATGACCATGGTTTTATTTCTGTACTCTGAATTCTCTTGTGTTGATTTATACATCAGTACCACACTATCTTGATTTGTAGTAAGTTTTGAAGACAAAGTATGAGTCCTCTTATTTTGTTCTTTTTCAAAATTATTTGGCCTCTTTTGGGTCCCCTTGCAATTCCATATGAATTTGAATGAGCTTGTCAATTTCTATATAGAAGTCAGGTAAGATTTTTTTATAGGGATTTTATTGAATCTATATATCAATTTGGGTAATATTCTCTTGAGAGAAAGTCTCACTGTGTCACCCTTGGTAGAGTGCTGTGACATCATAGCTCACAGCAACCTCCAACTCATGGGCTTAAGAAATTCTCTTGCCTCAGCCTCCCCAAACAGCTGGGACTACAGCTGCCCACCACAATGCCTGGCTATTCCTTTGTTGTAGTTGTTATTGTTGTTTGGTAGGCCCAGACTGGGTTTGAACCCACCAGACCCAGTGTGTGTAGCCAGCGCTCTAGCTGCTGAGCTATAGGCACCTAGCCGTAATATTGACATCTTAACAATAGGATCTCACAATCAATGAACATGGGATGTTTTTCCATTTATTTAGATCTTTTCATTTCTTTCAACAGTGTTTTATAATTTTCAAAGTATAAATTTAGCATTTCTTTTGTTAAATTTATTCCTAAGTATTTTATTCTTTTTGATGCTCTTGTAAGTGGGATTTTTTAAAAAATTTCATTTTGAGATTGTTCACTGCAAATATATAGAAATACAAGTTATTGGTGGCGCGGTGCCTGTAGCGCAGTGGTTATGGTGCCAGCAGCGCAGTGGTTATGGTGCCAGCCACATACACTGAGGGTGGTGGGTTCGAACTTGGTAAACAACGCAACCAAAAAATAACTGGGCATTGTGGCAAGCATCCGTAGTCCCAGCTGCTTAAGTGGCTGAGGGAAGAGAATCGCTTAAGCCTAAGACTTTGAGGTTACTGTGAGCTGTGATGCTACATCACTCTACCATGGGCAACATGATGAGGCTGTCTCAAAAAAAAAAAAAAAAAGAAAGAAATACAAGTATTGGTGTTTTTATGGATTGATCTTGTATCTTACAACTTTGCTGAACTTGCTTATTAGTTCTGGTAGCTTTTTTAGAAGATTCCTTAAGATATTCTATATAGGTCATGGCTTCTGCACCATAGAGATAGTTTTACCACTTTCTTTCTAATCTAGATTATACTTCCTTTCTAATCTAGAGTCTATATATGTCTTTTTCTATCCTAATTGCACCAACTAGAATCTCCAGTATAGTTTTGCATAGAAGTAGGGAGAGAGGACATCTTTATGTTTTTGATATTAGGGAGAATGTATCCAGTCTTTCAGTTTTAAGTATAATGTTATCTATGGGAATTTCATAGGTGCCCTTTATCTACTTGAGGAAGTTCTCTTCTGTTCTAAATAAATTGTGTGTTTTTTTTTCTCCCTTCCTTTCCCCTTCGCTTCCCTTCAGTAGAATGCTGTGCTGTCATAGCTCACAGCAACCTCAAACTCTTGGGCTCAAGCCATCCTCCTGTCTTAGCCTCCCAAGTAGCTGAGACTGTGGGTGCCCACCACAGTGCCCAGCTAGTTTTAGGGATAGGGTCTTGCTCTTGCTCAGTCTCAAACTCTTGAGCTCAAGCAATCCACCTGCCTCGGCCTCTCAAGAGTAGTAGGATTACAGACATGAGCCAGCATGCCTGGTCTTGAGTGGTTATTTTTTTCATTCCTTTTTGTTGTTATTGTCTGTCTATCATGAAAGGGCCTTGGATTTTGTCAAATGCTGTTTCTATGTTTATGGAGATGATCATGTGGTTTTTATTTTATCAGCATGATATATTACATAGTATAATAATTTTTGGATATTAAATCAACTTTGCATTCCGGGATAAATTCTATTTGGTCATGGTATATACATGTAATTTTTTGTTATACGGTTGCTATATATTTGACTAATATTTTGTTAAGGATGTTTGTGTCATGTGTATGTAGGATACATTGGTCTATAGTTTTCTTGTGATGTTTTGTGTTTGTTTTGTATATGCTCTTGTCAGCATAATTGTTTTCTCTTTTACTTAGCTAATGGCAGCATTAGCTGCTGTTGGGCCTCCTAATCCTCGGGCAGATCCAGAGTGCTGTAGTATTCTTCATGGTCTTGTTGCAGCAGTGGAAACCCTCTGCAAAATTACTGAATACCAACATGAGGCTCGTACTCTACTCATGGAGAATGCAGAACGTGTTGGAAATAGAGGACGAATAATCTGCATTACTAATGCAAAAAGGTAAGAGGTTAATCACAGTAGTTCTTCACTAAGGGGATTTTAACGTTCTATTGAAGTTTTTATTTTAAAAAGTATGGCCAACATATTAACATTAAAACATATTGCCAGTGGCCTTTCTGCTTTCTTTTTTCTTTTTTTGCCTTTTCTTATTGAGGCTATATTTATACAATTCTAGAATGAAAACTCATCTCAGTAAAAACTGAGATGTAGTTCAGTTTGACTTTTTTTTCTCACTTGTTTCATACCTAGTCATTTGATGTTAAGAATGAACACACTAAAAACAGTCTTTATTGATGTAACTTTTAATATTGATTAAAAGTTTGATTTTTACGATATAGTTTAGTTTGACTTTTGATTGTTATGACGTAGTTCGGTTTGACTTTTTTTCTCACTTGTTTCATAGCTAGTCATTTGATGTTAAGAATGAACACACTAAAAACAGTCTTTATTGATGTAACTTTTAATATTGATAACAAGATAATACAGCTGAATAGTGTTTTTAATTTTTTCTCTTACTGTTTATTCCTTCAAGTTTGCTATATATTTTTATGTTCTAGTGATAGTCATGTGCGAATGCTTGAAGACTGTGTCCAGGAAACAATTCATGAACATAACAAACTTGCTGCAAATTCAGATCAGTGAGTATAATTCATAAGTGAAGCAGATATGTTCAGTTTCTTTGTATATGTATTTGATTATAATTATTCCCAATAATTTTAAGGTGATTGGTAGCATTTCCTCGAATTCTCTACTAAGTCAACAAATAAGGTAAAAAGTGTACATTTGATTAGAAACTTTTTTTTCTCCTTTCCTTTCACTTTAGAATTTTATTTTTCTCCATAGGAAAGATTATCAGAGGGATAAAATAATACATAAATTTATAATGCGTGTTTGTACTGGTGTTCATTCTCATAGTCTGTGTTACAAACTTGTAATATGTGCAAATTGTTGGTAGCATTATTCGGTAATAATGCAAATCCAAACAACTAAGTGTTTGTATGCACTTCTTAAAAAGAAAAAAAAAAAACTGTTGAAAAGGAAAACACTTTTTCTCTCTATTCTCACACCAATACTTACATGTGACCAAATGTGTGTTTTTTTTTTCCATGTACTAACCAGTTTGTCAACTCTCTGAATACCCGCTGGGCATCCTGCAGTTCAATTATGACACTTATCTTGTTGGAGTTAGTATAGACCCCACAAGTTAAGGGATTAGTCCCTCAAGATAACACCCTGTTGGGTGGCGCCTGTAGCTCAGTGAGTAGGGTGCCAGCCCCATATACCGAGGGTGGTGGGTTTCAACCCAGCCCCGGCCAAAGTGCAACAAAATAATAGCTGGGCGTTGTGGCGGGGTCCTATAGTCCCAGCTCCTCAGGAGGCTGAGGAAAGAGAATCCCGTGAACCCAAGAGTTGGAGGTTGCTGTGAGCTGTAACACCACAGCACTCTACCGAGGGTGACAAAGTAAGACTTTGTCTCTTAAAAAAAAAAAGAAAGAAAGAAAGAAAAGATTACACCCTGCTTCTGACACCAGTCTCAAGTAGTGCAGGTCCGTGGTTCTATCTTACTTGGCTCTAAATGGATATTCCCATGACCCCCGCTCATATTCAATAATTTGCTATGATGGCTCACAGAACTCGGAAACATTCAAGTGTACTAATTTGGGAAAGGGTACAGATGAACAGCCAGGTGAAGAGTTATATAGGGTCAGGTCTAGAAGAGTCCCAAGGTCAGGAACTTCTGTTCCCATGGAGTTGGGGTATGCCCCCTCCCAATATGTGGATGTGTTTACCAACCCAGAAGCTCTCCAAGCCCCAAACTTTAGGGAATTTATGGAGGCTTCATGTAGGCATGATTGATTATTAATTCAATCTCCAACTCCTCTCCCCTTCCCAGAGGATGAGAGAGTGGAGCTGAAAGCTCTCAATTTTCTGATCATTGCTTGATCTTTCAGGACCAGCCCTCATCCAGGAGCTATCCAGGATTCCACTAAGAGTTAGCTCATTAGAGCAAAAGTTGCTCCTAGATAACCAGGGAATTCTAAGGGATTTGGGAGTGATATGTCAAGAACTGGGGTCAGAGACCAAACATATAGAGCAAAAGATGCTCCTTAGCACCCTTATCAGTCAGGAAATTAAACGTTTTAGGAGCTCTGTGTCAGGAACTGGGAGTAAAAACCAATACGTATAATTCTTACTGTGTCATAATTAGTAAAGACATGTTTGGAACAACTTCAATGCAGATTATTTTAGATAGAGCGATTATTAACTGTCTTAAGTGGGATAATGTTTTATTTTATTTTTTATTTTTTATTTTTTTTTCAGTTTTTTTTTGGCCGGGGCCAGGTTTGAACTCACCACCTCTGGTATATGGGGCTGGCGCCCTACTCCTTGAGCCACAGGTGCCACCCGGGATAATGTTATTATAAGTAGGAGTATTCTAATTTAGGAGAAGAATGCTGAAGTTAGGAATGTCATACTCTCTGTTGCTTCCTCTCAAATAAAGAAAAGCATGCATCTATTTAGCTGTAGTATGTAGAGAATTAGATGCAGCTAACAGTGAATGTAGGTCAAGGATATAGTTCATTGAATAGTACTTTCTGTTCAACTTTTCTCTAAGTCTGGAAATGTCAAAACAAAAAGTTGGAAAAAGTTTTAATCATAGGTAATGGTTAGGTTTTTGTCTAAACCCTTTTACTAAAAAACATTAGTACAAGGGAAATTAATGTATAACATACTCGTTTTCTCTCTGGCAGTTATCTATTGAAAAAAATAATTATAAGAATTTTCCCTCTATCCTTCAAACACAGAAAATTTATTTTTGCATTTGAATAAATACATTTACTAAGTGTTTATAAAAGTATAATAATCATATACTTTATAAAACTTAGCTTTTGTGTTAACAGTAATATCTGATTGTCATGATACACTGTGAATAGTTTATCTGTCTGAATTCTTTACTATGTATTCTAACATTTTAAACGAAAAGTTTCTCTTTAAGTCTTATGCAGATTCAAAAATGTGAGTTGGTCCTGATCCATACCTACCCAGTTGGTGAAGATAGCCTTGTATCCGATCGATCTAAAAAAGAGGTGAGTATAGAAATAGTATTGTGAGTTAATAATAAATAAGGATGGCATTGAAATGACCACAGTGCCAATATTTTCTGCCAAGAAAATATTTAAAAGCGTTTTCAAAGTAAACCTATTTGGCAACCTATTAAGTTTGTTCTTTATGTTATAATTATACATTTTATTTTATTTATTTATTTTTTATTTGTTGTTTTTTTGGGTTTTTTTTTTTT